>JAVKPL010010394.1:0-43960 GCA_032173675.1 Gastrolobium villosum | reverse complement strand
TATAAGTTTCAGAGGTACTGATACACGCAACTCTTTTGTTGATCATCTTTTCGCTCATCTCTCCATGAAAGGTCTTTTTGCCTTCAAGGATGACAAACGGCTCGAGAAAGGACAACCCATTTCATCACAGCTTTTACAAGCAATTCATGATTCACGGGTTTCTATCGTTGTCTTCTCCCCAGATTATGCTTCTTCAAAATGGTGTTTGGATGAAATGGCTGCTATAAATGAATGCCGTGTTCAATTGAAACAAACTGTTTTCCCAATTTTCTATGATGTGGATTCATCTCATGTACGAAATCATCAGGATGGGGTGTATAAGGATGCCTTTCTTTTACACGAAGTCAAACAAGATTTGAAGGTTTAAGATCAAGTCAAGGTTAGCTCGATGTCAGAGAGCTATGAAGGATCTGGCAGGATTAGCTGGTTGGGATGTCAGGAATAAGTGAGTATATAACTTTTTCAGGTCATTTTGTTTTATTTTTTTTCGTTAACATGGGTTTCATGTTAACAATTTTTTAAATTCATATCCATTAATATATTATCGAAACATGAATTTCTACTTTTATTTTCTCCTTATTTTCTTAGTTGATAATTTAGTGATCTTATTTTTTCACTTTCTCTTTCAGGCCAGAGTTTGAAGAAATTGAAAAAATTGTCCACGAGGTAATAAAAACATTGGGTCATAAATTCTCAGGGTTTATGGATGATGTTATTGGGATACAACCTCATGTAGCAACATTAGAAAGCTTTTTAAAATTAAGCTCAGAGGAGGATAATTTCAAGTTTTGGGAATTTGGGGGATGAGTGGAATAGGAAAAACAACTCTTGCTACTGCGTTGTATGACAGAATCTCTTATCAGTTTGACGTCTGCTGTTTTATTGAGGACGTAAGCAAAAGTTATAGAGATGGTGGTGCTACTGCATTGCAGAAACATATTCTTCGTCAAACTCTAAAAGAAGAAGATCTAGACAAATGCGGTCCTCTTGAAATATCCGGAATCGTAAAAGATAGGCTACACAAGATAAAGGTCCTTGTAGTTCTTGACAATGTTAGTCAATTAAAGCAATTACAGGAATTAGCTATAAACCCTAAATTGCTTCGCGCAGGAAGTAGAATGATTGTAGCCACTGAAGATGAACATATTCTCAAAGCGTATGGAGCGGATAAAGTTTATAAGGCTCAATTGATGAACGATAACGACGCTTGTCAACTTTTATGCAGAAAAACCTTCAAAAGTGATGATTCAAGCAGCAATTTTGTAGAGCTGATTCCTGAGATAGTAAAATATGCTAAAGGCCTTCCATTAGTAATTAGTGTAGTGGGTTCTTTTTTGTGTACCCGAGATGCTTCCCGGTGGATAGACGCCTTGGATAGATTGAAGAATAATCCTGACAAAGATATTATGGATGTGCTTCATTTAAGTTATGATGGACTACAAGATGAGGAGAAAGAAATATTTCTGCACATTGCTTGTTTCTTTAAAGGGGAGGAAGTAGATTATGTAGAGCGAATTCTAGATGCTTGTGGATTGCACCCTGGCATTGGAATACAACGCTGATTGAGACATCTCTCATAATTATTAAAAATCAGAAAATTCATATGCATGAAATGTTGCAAGAGTTAGGGAAGCATATTGTTCGGCAACAATTTCCCCAAGAACCAGCATCATGGAGTAGATTGTGGCTTTACCTGGATGTCCATCATGTCTTGATGGCAAAAATGGTAAAAACTCATCTTCTTAATTTGAATTCCTTGATCTTCCTTTTTTTACATTAGAAATTTTTAAGATTTTAATTATTTAATAAAGATATATAGTCATGGACAAGGTTTTATTTCTATCAAAAAATAAGTTCCGTTAATTCTAGTTATTTCATTTTTTCCATTTTTTAAAACATGTTTGTTGTTATATTTTTTAGGGAACAGACAAGGTTAAAGCTATAGTTGTAGATCAAAAAGATGTTTCCGAATGTCCTCAGGCGAGTGCAGGTGCGATTGCGGAAGGATTGTCGAAGATGACAAGTCTTAGATTGCTCATATTAAATCATATGAATTTTTCAGGAGACCTCAATTTTCTTCCTAACAGCCTGCAATATCTTATGTGGCACGGTTACCCTTTCACTTCTTTGCCATCCAATTTTGAGCCATATCGTCTTGTTGAATTGAATATGCGTAATAGCAGCATCCAACGACTGTGGGATGGCCGCAAGGTACTTTAATGTTTTTGCTTTTTATTTTTTTATTGCTTTAAAGAAATAATGGGAACAACAATTATCTCAATCTTTTCAAAAGAAGTGGCACAATTATCTCAAATAAAACTTTTGACTCCAATTCTAATTACATGCCAAAGTAAATCAATGAATGAAATTCAAGTTTTGATACAAAATGCTAATTGGTATTTGCTAATTCTCTAATTCTCTTTTCACAGATTACATGCCAAAGTAAATCAATGAATGAAATTCAAGTTTTGATCTTCCCTGTTTAAAAAGGATAGATTTGAGCAACTCTAAATATCTTATGGAAACTCCAATCTTTGATGGGACCCCAAATCTTGAGCGGTTAGATCTCTCGGGATGTGCAAACCTACATCGTGTCCATCAATCAATTGGAATTTTGAGTAAACTTGCTTTCTTGAGTTTGCAAAACTGTAGCAGTCTGGTTGTCCTTGATTTTGGCATTTGCTCTAATTTAAGTTCTATGAGAGTTCTGGAGCTCTCTGGTTGCACACAACTTAGAAAAATGCCAGATTTTACAAGGGCATCGAATCTTGAATACCTTGATATTGATCAATGTACTAGCTTATTTACGGTTCATCCATCAATTGGGACTCGTACAAAGCTTAGATTCTTGAGTTGTAGGGACTGCACAAGTCTTAGGAGTATACCCTCTAAGGTTTACACCATGGAATCTCTTATAACTCTAGATTTTCGTGGCTGCTTTGAACTTAGAGAACTTCCCCGGGGATGGTCTTTATATTTTTCTACTCAATTTCCAGCTTTGATTCTTCTAGATTTAGGCTTTTGCAATCTAAGTGAAGTATCCGATGGTATTGGAGATTTGAAGTGTTTAGAAAGACTAAATCTAGAGGGAAACAACTTAGTTTCATTACCTTCTACCATCGGGAGGCTTGAAAGGCTAGCATATTTAAACTTGGCGCATTGCCATCAGCTTCAATCTTTACCTGAGCTTCCGTCTCCGTGGAAAAGTGTTTCATCAGTGGGAAGCTATTTTAAAACGGCATCAGGATCTCGTGATCATAGGTCTGGATTATATATTTTTGATTGCCCCAACCTGGCTTTGGCTGCTAGGTTGTGGGACTCTGCATTTCAGTGGCTTCGACGTCTAATTGAGGTGCGTAATTGCGTATACTCTCAGCTTGATATATAAGTAAGAATATATCAGAATTACATGATATATTTTTGACTGCCCTTATAGAAGGTTAGTCAGGGTACACACTTAGCATGCCTTTCCTTCCACTATCTCTCTCTAGCTCTAATATATCTACGTGGTTTTTTGTTTGGTACTAGGAACCCCGACACTTCCGGTGTGGCTTTGACATTGTTGTTCCTTGGGATCGGAAAATTATTGATTCTTCACCAGATCAAATTCTTCCTGAGTGGTTCACACATCAATTTAATGAGGCTTTAGTAAAACGGATAGAAGATTTTAATGTGAAAGACAACTGGAATGGTTTTGCCTTTTGTGTAGCATTTGAGGTAAACAATCATAATTCAATGTCCGGTACAACAGATTCGGCCTCCTTGTCACTACCACATCCTTTTTATCTTTCTTTTGAAAGTGAAGTCACGGAAGAATGCTTCGATATGCCACTCAGTTTGGAACTAAATAAGATTGATGGCTCAAAATATCTTTGGATAATCTATATCTCTCGAGAGCATTGCCATTTTGTCAAAAAAGGAGCGCATATCACATTTAAAGCCCGCCCAGGTCTCATGATTAAGAAATGGGGGTTACGCATGGTAGTCCATGAAGATTTGGATGTACACGAACTCCCCTTTGCCATTAATAATGTAGAAGAAAGCAGCTTGTGTCCTGAAATCCAGCTTCCATACAATTGGTTGGTTACTAAGGAAGAGGAAGACGAGAATCGTGAAGCCAAGCATAAAGAAAATAACATTCGTCAGCCGCAATGAAAGCGCACAATATCTTCCCGAGCCTTGAGTTAATTATCTTTATGAAGCTTTAACACATTATTAATTACTAAAATTAATAATGTATCAATACTTTATTATTATCAAAGTGCATCCAACTTTGTAAACCTAGTTTATCCAAGAATTTTTTTTTACTAATACGTTGACGCATCCTCAGTAATCAATTATTGTTCAGTTCTACCAATGAAGAAGTAAATTACATAGCAAATTGAGAGTTCTTTTGCTCAATCACTCTGTAAAGATTAAGAAGGCATATCAGAGTTGACTATAACGAAGTTTAATTGCAAAGTAATCTGGTTCTGGTATACCTCCTGTGAGAGCATATGAGAATACAGTGAACAAACATGCCTCTGGATAGCTGGAATATGCTTTGGCTATTAGCCTATTATGAAGTGATGTTTATTCTTTGCTTCTTTTAGTGCGTGTTGTTCCAAAACATTACTTGTTACTTGGATATCGTATGAAACATATCTTTGAAGCATCTTCGTACAATAAACTATGTACTATGTAGTCGAAAATGGTCACTTCGTTTTGTCATAATATTTTGGTTCATTCAAATTACAGTACTTTCCTTTCCTTTCATTCCAATAGTTTGAGTAAAACCCATCAGGTGATGTCATACTGTTTTCCGAGTCAAATTTGATAGTACTGGATATTATCTAATTTGGAAACTATTTGTCTTTGGTTTTGCAAACAAAAACTATATTCAGTTGCGAACTTGACAAAACAGGGATTTTTTTTTATTATTTTTTTCTTCCTGTTTTGAACTTAATTTTTCGAGAAGTTGGGACTACTTTTTTTTCCCCTTCATCCAATTTGCCAACATATGCTATATCATCTAGGAAGTGTTTTAGGTCCGAACCTGTTGCCGTAAAGAGTGACCATTTCATTGTTGAAGTGAAGCCCCAGGTAAATACTTAAGAGCTTCAATTCAGTATTTGTTGAATTTTATAAATGGTTGTCTGAGAAGAGAATGAGATAGCCTTGAATTTTCAATCTCCAAGTATGAAAATTTCGTTTCTAAAATACAATGCAAAATTTGAATTTCTTGTTTTATGAAACACTCTAAAAAGGGGAATAAATATTAAGTCAGCATCCCATGGTCCTTACATTGCCATCTCATCTTCTTTCTTCATTTTTTTTATATGCCACGTGTTCTTTTCTGCAGTAAAATATGAAAAATAATTAGTGAAAAGTTAAATTGCCTTTTTCTACCTCTTTTTACCAATTTGGGCTTACTTCTTTAGATTTGGCCCAATTTTACCTGTATTTTGATAAAATCAGTCCATAAAATATAGGAGAATTACTACTAATGTAAGTATAATTTAAGACGAACAGTTACCACCGTTGACTGTCCCCAATAGCTTTTTATTTCCAACCATAACTTTATTGTATCTTATCTTTGTGAATGAAGAACTTGTTTACTGTTATGTTAATTTTCATTCTTGCTTTAATCTTCAACATGCATTGCTAATTCCATTTTCTAGAATTCTGATGAAGATGACGAGTACCCATTAATCAATTCAAACTGCTATGCATGTTCTTGATGATTGATTAGTGAAAGATTCTTGGTTTGAGTTCTATGGGGATGAACTTAACAATTCTTACATGAACTTGTATGGGAAAATTTGAGTTTATGCATTTCATTAATTCAAGATTTCAAGTTAGAAATAATATGGGAAAGAATTTGATTTTAAGTCATCAATGAACTGATTCAAGATTAAGGGATTAAGTTGAATCATTTTAGAACTGAATTTGGGAAAGTTTAGTTAAGTTCTACAAAAGTCAGATTCCATCAAGATAGATGTTGTAGCAATTAAAACACAGAAATGCATTTTCTAAGGGAAAGTCATTGAAATAAGAATTCTACAGTTTTAATCTTCATTCTAAACTCAATTAAACGTGTTCTTACTATTCTTGATATATTTACATTTTAGGAATTTCAATTCTCATTGAAAAAGACATCAAGTTCACCTTCAAGAAAACTGAAAAAAAATAATCGAAAGAAATTGAATTTCTCGTTCCCTATAAACGATACTTGAATTCTTTTTAAATTCTATACTTTTTAAAATTACCAACTTAACATTAACGACTCCCTTCTTGGTTTGGCTTCTGAAGGGGGAATGTGCCTCATAACATATTGCCTAAATGAGCAGAGGTTTTCCGGCGTTCTTTATTAACAAGCCTCATAGTTTCCTTTTGCATAAACTTAGATTCTGAAAAGTTCTTGAATAACATGGTAGATTTTCAACATGATATTGCATTCTTGTCACCTGCAATGAAGCTGGCCATTATTATTTGACATTGGCATGACCTTTACAATAATTGTGATTTTGCACCTTTACAGGGAAGTGATTCACCTTTGTTTTGCAGGAAGTGAACAAGGAATCGATTGTTGAAAATATATTTTCATCAATCGCTTAGAATGACAATTATACTATGTGGTGTATGTTAGTGATGGAAGATTTGATGAGTGCATGTTTGAAATAATTAGCAGTGTAATGTCAATAAATATTATTTCTGCAAATGCTTTTGTATTTGCTTGCATGGTTGTACAACAACGAGCAAAGCTAAGTAATAATTTCTGTAATTCTGAATGATAGTTTGAAGTGATAAGCATGCAATTTTCTTTTAGTTTTCTCTTAATACTTTATTTTTAATACTTTGCTCTTAATACTTTGTTTGTGAGAGAACTAGTGGAGTGATAAAGCATTTTCTTTGTAATTTGGAAGTCACTTGTTTGAGTCTAAAAAGCAGCCTTCGGAAAGCTTTTCTCTTTATACTTTGTTTGCAACATTTTTTGTTTTTTATTTTTTTTTATATTAAACCTTTTCTGCGTTTAATTATGGATTAATTAATATTAGTAGAGTAGGTTCCAGATAAGCCTTAGAAGGTGCTGTACAGGTGGCATTATCCGTCTGTGTCAGTACAGTGGCCAACCATAAAATGATGCACAATTAAGCCTTTTTTTTTTTATAAATAGTTTTTGTTTTATCATTGAAGAGGTATCTACACTTGGCATGTTTGTTTAAGACTGTTGGAGCAAACGGGTGCTATTGCTGTACCATATTTGAAAGGAATTCTGAGAAAATATTTGGATTCAAGTGGCATCAAAAATCTCCAATTCAGTAAAGTGCTATTGGAGTATTTGCGGTCTGGATTGGATCGGTTTTGGAAATAAAAATCATCTGATCCAATCCCTTCGGTTTGTTAATACAATCATCCATTTAGTTTGGATTTTTTTCAAATTCGATTCGATACAATCCAATTTTTTTTTTTATTTGGATTGGATCGGTTTTCAGTTTTTTAAAAATCCTAAAATTTATTTCATGATTATTGTGCAAATAACATCTTTTGTATATATTGGCTTTGTAAATTTTTTTTTTATGAAATACAAAAGCATTAGTAAAATATAATATAGTTTTTTATATTTAGGCAATGAGATATGAAACTCTACAATGATAAAATTTTGTTGATAAGATGTGACTAGACTTTTTCTTGGGTCTAGTTGATGGGGTAATGGGTCTTGGGTTTAGAATTTTTTGGGCTATGATTGGGAAAAGACCCAAGTAGATAAATGGGAATTAATATATTGGATCGATTTGGATTGGATCGGTTTCCATCAACCCATCCAAAAATCGATCCAATCCAATTAAAATTTGTTATTTTTTTTCTTTTTTCGATTTTTCAGTTTTCGGTTATCGGTTTTTCGGTTCGGTTACCGCGATTTGAATCGGTTTGGATCGGCTGATGAACACCCCTAATTGATGTACCCAACTCACTACAGCAGTAGCATAGAAAAAAATTAGAGACAGAATAAGGGTCTGTTTGATTACTATTCCCAAAAACAGTTTTGAAGTTTTTAAAACAAAAAAGTAAAAAAATCTGTTTCGAAGTAATTGTTTTGTAAATTGCTTCCCAAAACAATGATTGTTTTTTTAGTTTTAAAAATCAAAAAACCAAAACAGCCTCACGATGTTCTCTAGGGCTTTTTGACCACTGTAGCCCTTTAATAATAATTATTTACCGAATTGCCTTCGCTTATAAACTATTTCGAAATATTAACCCTCCAAAAAAACATAACACCAATCTGCCCATGTTTGACCGTTGACCACGAAACATACCCGGGTACCCCCATCCGTACCCAATCAACCCTACTCGGGTATGGATGGGGGTACCCGGGTATTGTTCAAAAATATGGAAAAAATTTGAATTATTTACCCGAGTAGGCATGCGGGTACCCGGGTAGTGTAACGCCTGGCCGCTTCAAGAATCAATGACTATCCCTACATACTAACACGAGACTTTTCAGTGTGCTTTTTCCTCTCTCGCACACTTCCCGGGAAAACTTCCCAGGAGGTTACTCATCCCAGAATTTCCCTAAGTCAAGCACGCTTAACTGTGGAGTTCTTCCGTTCAAGGCTACCGAAAAGTAGATGCATTAATTCTTATAAGCTATCCCAAACTGTGTAATCTCATACCTGCATAGACTTTGGGATCCCTCTATTTCGGGTGTCGAATCGACTCATTCATGCATGTAACGCCATAGTGGAAGCCTGTCTGGAGCCGCTCCTTGTCCGTGCCTCTTTGCACCGGCGATCACTCCCCGCCCTCGTTAGTGCTCGGGATGTTACATGCCCATTAACTTTCGCCTAGTTCGTCCTCGAACCACACCGTACTAGAAGAGAGACCCTACTCTGATATCACTTGTAACGCCTGGCCGCTTCAAGAATCAACGACTATCCCCACATACTAACACGAGACTTTTCAGTGTGCTTTTTCCTCACTCGCACGCTTCCTGGGAAAACTTCCCAGGATGTCACCCATCCCAGAATTTCCCCAAGTCAAGCACGCTTAACTGTGGAGTTCTTCCGTTCTGGACTACCAAAAAGTAGATGCATCTTGTTAGTATATGTAGTCTAAAAACTGATAGTAATATTCATTGTTCAAAAGTAATGAGTTATACATGGTGTCCTTCTATTTATACTACTAAGATCACTAAGCAAGGAAGGCAACCCAAACGATACATCAGTGCAACTCTAACAAACTAACAGATTCCCTTAACCACTAACAAACTAACAGATTCTGATAACAAACTAACAGTAACAGAATCCTAACAAAAGCTTGTAACTAATCTTTCCGTTGGACATAGCTGATTTGTCACTTGAGAATGCTATGCTGATGTGGAGAATTATTATCATCCAATACCCCCCCACAAGTTGGGCGGTAAACATCACGCATGCCCAACTTGGAGACAGCCAAAGAAAATAATGGAAGCGAAAGTGGTTTAGTAAGAAAATCAGCAACCTGAGCAGTGGTATCAATGGGAAGTAAATGCAGCAAACCAGACTTGATCTTGGAGCGAGTAACATGACAATCTATCTCGATATGCTTCGATCGCTCGTGAAAAGCAGCATTATGAGCAAGATATATGGCCGAGCGATTATCACAATATACCGAAGCAGGCTTCGACCAGGGAACATGCAAATCATCGAATAAAAACTGCACCCATTGGAGCTCACAAGAGAGGGTGGCAAGAGCTCGATATTCGGCCTCGGAAGAAGAGCGACTGATGGTGGATTGTTTCTTGGACCGCCACATGACCAAGGCAGAACCAAGAAAAATGCATAAACCTGATGTAGATTTCCTAGTATCCGGACAATTTGCCCAGTTGGAATCCGCAAAAGCCTTGACTTGCAAGTCATTGTTGGAAGGAAAATATAAGCCATTTCCAGGAGCAGATTTCAAGTAGCGAACAACACGTTTGGCAGCAGCGAAGTGAGCATCAGTAGGTTGAGCCACATACTGGCTAAGATGATTAACCGCATAACTGATGTCAGGTCGCGTTGTTGTGAGATAGAGAAGTCTCCCAATCAAGCGACGATAAGGAGATGGATCGGACAGAAGACACCCTTGTGTAGCAGTAAGCTTAAGGGTAGCATCCATGGGAGTCCTAGCTGGCTTGCTGCCAAGGAGACCTGAATCAGTAAGAATGTCTAAGGCATATTTCCGTTGGCTGAGAATGATGCCTTTGGAGGAACGTGAAACCTCCAGGCCAAGAAAGAAACGTAGCTCACCAAGATCTTTAATCCTAAACTGTGCATCCAACAACCTCTTTACACGACTGATTTCTGAAAAATCAGAACCAGAGAGGACAATGTCATCAACATAAATGAGAAGAACAGTAAAGGAAGAATGATGCTGTCGAGTGAAAACGGAATGATCAGCATTTGCTTGCTTATAGCCTATGGAAACCAGAAAGGTGGTGAGCTTTGCATGCCATTGTCGACTGGCCTGTCGAAGACCGTATAAAGACTTCTTTAGATGACATACTTGACCTGGTTTGACATTCGGTAGTCCTGGAGGAGGATCCATGAAAACCTCTTCGTGAAGATCTCCATGAAGGAATGCGTTATTGACATCGAGTTGATGAAGAAACCAACCTCGAGCAGCAGCAATGGCAAGTAATATTCTGATGGAGCTAAGCTTGGCTACGGGACTGAAAGTATCAAAGAAATCAATTCCCTCCATTTGAGTGAATCCCTTCGCCACCAAACGAGCCTTGTATCGCTCAATTGAACCATCAGACTTATACTTGATTTTGTATACCCATTTGCATCCAATGGGTCGCTTATGTGGAGGTAGATCAACCAGATCCCAAGTATTGTTTTGATCTAAAGCATGTAACTCAGATTCCATTGCTGTACACCAGATATCAGATTTGGCCGCTTGTTTGTAAGATTGTGGTTCAACATTTGTGGAGACATTCAAACAAAAATGACGAAAGGTGGGAGAACAATTATGATAAGATAAGACACGATGAATAGGATATTTAGAAGAAAAAGAAACCATACCTTGGCAAAGATTCGTATTGTTAACAGTGGATGAACCATAGTGATAGTCAGCAAGATATTGAGGAGAGGTGCGCAGACGTGTAGACCTTCGAAGAGCTGGACCATGATTCGGTAATGGAATAACTGGTTCATGATCAGTGGGAGCAATTGTTTCTGTGCCACTAAGAGGGTCAGGAGGATCTGTGGTTTCTGGGAGGCTAGGAGGCAAATGCTGATGAGATGTGGAGGTATCTGGTGTGAGATGAAAGAAATGATCAAATGCGAGAGGAAAAGTCTGGGTAGGTTTAGGAATAGAGATGTCAAAAGGAGCATCAAAAAGAGTTTGAAAAGGGAACATGTGTTCATAGAATACCACATTCCGTGATAAAAATATTTCACGAGAATGGATATCATAAAGTAAATAACCCTTGACACCAGCTTTAAAACCAAGAAATGCAGCTTTACGTGCGCGAGGGTCAAATTTTGTTCGATGCACATGGAGTGTGGATGCATAGCACAAGCAGCCAAACACTCGTAAATCAGTTAGTGAAGGAGGGACTCCATATAGGACCTCATAAGGTGTTCGTTGCTGCAATAATGGAGAAGAGGTTCTGTTTATAAGGTGTATAGAGTGGGTGATTGCAAAGGACCATAACTTGGTTGGTAAATTGGATTGAAACAACAGTGCTCGTGCAACATTTAGCACATGCTGATGCTTGCGTTCTGCAGTTCCGTTTTGCTGAGGGCATTCAACGCATGTTCGTTGATGAATGATACCCTTTTGTAGATAAAAATCAGTCATTAGAAACTCAGCACCATTATCACTTCTAAGAGCTTTCAATGAAGTTTGAAATTGGTTCTCAATATATACCAAGAAATTCTTGATGTGCTGACGAGTTTCAAACTTATTCTTCATTAAGATTATCCAAGTGAAACGTGAATAATCATCAACCAAGGTGAGAAAATATCTATGTCCTTCTATTGAATTCTCTGAATATGGACCCCAAATATCCGCATGCACAAGCTGAAAAATCTTAGAAGAAGTGGTTTCACTGATGTTATATGGTAATCTTCTTTGTTTTGCATAATGGCAAGAGTCACAGACACTGTCTTGATGAAAAGAAATGAATGGAAATTGTACTGACATTGCACGTAAGATACTCTCAGATACATGACCAAGCCTTTGGTGCCACAATGTGGGATCACCATTATTATTCTTACAACTATTCGTACTATTACAAGCACTGTCAATAGCTGTGAAATTATTCTTCTGTGTCTTGCCTGCACACCTCTCTTCCTGCATCTCTCCATCTATCACATATAGTCCATGCCTCTGTTTAGCAATACCAATCGTCACCTGGGTATGTAGCTGCTTAATGAGACAAACAGACAAACGAAAAATCAGAAAACATGAACATTCATTTAGCAGCTTGGTGATGGAAATAAGACTTACTTTAAAATCAGGTACATGCAAGACATTTGTTAAGACTATCGAATGAGAAATGGAAACAGTACCCGAATATAGAGCAATGACTGAGTTACCATTTGGAAGATTTATTGACACTGGTTTAATTCTTCGAAGAAAAGAGAAATGAAACTTAAAACTAGTAACGTGATCAGTGGCTCCTGAATCCAGGATCCATTGAACACTTGTGATACCTTGACTTGACATGGACTCGGTTTGGATGTTAGAAACTTGACTGAAATTGGTGGAATGAACACTTGGTTCAGTTATGGAGCTATTCCTTTCAAGAAGATTCAAAATTTTCTTGTATTGATCATTGGAAAATGAAACGGTTGGCTGATTATCTGGTGTTTCTGTACTACGATCAACTGCAACAATGTTTGCATTCCCAGTCATCCTTGGTTTATAACCAGTAGGAAATCCATGAATGTGGAAGCATGTATCAACAGTATGATTGTTTCTGCCACAATGTGTGCAGATCTTGTTGTTGCTTTGGTTTCGTCCAGCCACAAAACCTCTTCCTCGTCCTCTAAAACCTCTTCCTCCATAATTCTTGCGGTATGGATTTTGATCAGTTGAAGCTGCAAATGCTTGAGAATTCTGAACAACAGACCGTGATTCTCCTTGAAACTGTCGTTCTTGCTGTACTACCATGGAAAAAGCCTTAGAAGCATCAGGCAGTGGAGTAATGAGCATGATTTGCGATCGAACTTGTGAATATTGTTCATTAAGGCCTTTCAAGAATCTAATAATATGTTCATTCTCACGATACTCTTTCATCTTCTTATAACCACCACATGAACATCGAGTAATACAACTACAAGTTGGAAGAGGCTTGAGGTTTTCCAATTCATCCCATAAAGACTTCAACTGTGTAAAATATGCTGTGACAGATCTATCACCTTGTTGTAGACGATAAATCTCTTCTTGAAGATCAGACATACGAAACATATCCGATCTTGAAAACCTTGCGCTGAGATCTAGCCATATATCTCTTGCATTTTCAATCCAAATGATGGACTGAACTATTGATTCTGAAATGGATCTCTGAATCCATGCACTAACCATATTATTACACCTGTACCATGCTGCGTAATTCAAATCATCTTCAGCTGGAGGTGTTATTGTACCGTTCACGAAACCAATCTTGTTCTTCGAGATCAATGCAACTGTCATTGCTCGAGACCAAGTATGATAATTGTTTGGATTCAGCAAAGGAGATACTAACGCTTGCGATGGAGATTCACTTGGATGTAGGAAGTAAGGATTGGCTGGATTGGTGTTAGAATCCACAACACTTGCATTTGCAGCAGCTGCAGTCGTTGCTGATTCATTTGTCTCTGCCATGACTTAATTGGAAAACACAATAAGAAACTTCAAAGAGAAAACTCGAACACTCCTAAGAAAACCGTGTTTACCCTCTCTTGTGATACCAGAGCTCCAATTGTGAGCTCTGATACCATCTAAAAACTGATAGTAATATTCATTGTTCAAAAGTAATGAGTTATACATGGTGTCCTTCTATTTATACTACTAAGATCACTAAGCAAGGAAGGCAACCCAAACGATACATCAGTGCAACTCTAACAAACTAACAGATTCCCTTAACCACTAACAAACTAACAGATTCTGATAACAAACTAACAGTAACAGAATCCTAACAAAAGCTTGTAACTAATCTTTCCGTTGGACATAGCTGATTTGTCACTTGAGAATGCTATGCTGATGTGGAGAATTATTATCATCCAATATGTAGTACCAATTAATTCTTATAAGCTATCCCAAACTGTGCAGTCTCACACCTGCACAGACTTTGGAATCCCTCTCTTTCGGGTGTCGAATCGATTCATTCATGCATGTAACCCCACACTGGAAGCCTGTCAGGAGCGGACCCATGTTCGTGCCTCTTTGCACCGGCGATCACTCCCCGCCCTCGTCAGTGCTCGGGATGTTACAGGTAGATTTCGCGAATAGGGTTTTTTAAAAGCCCAGGCAGCCCCAATTTGGAAAATCCACATAGGGGTACCCGGGTAGAGGCTGTTCTTGAGCGATTTCGACCATTCTCTGCGCACATTGGTTGGATTATCTCAATATTTTTGGATCATCCTTCGCGCACGTTCTTGGTTCCTTCTACCGATTGAAATTCAAGAAAGGTAAAAAAATTTCCGTTTGAATTTGTGATTCATGACAGCCCTCATTCTGACTTTGATGAATTACAGTATGCATTTTAATTTATTGCTTTGCGTATTGTGTTTTTTGTTTTCAAATTGCATTATGATTTGTTGCCAAAACTAACCCTAACCCTAATTGCAGTCTGATATGTTGCCAATAACTAACCCTAACCTAACCCAAATTGCATTCTGATTTGTTGCCACTAAAAAACCCTAACCCTAACCTAACCTGATCCTTGTTGTGCAATTGTGTACCCCTTTATCAATCACACATTATGCAAGTGTACGTGTCAACAAGTAATAAAGTGGATGTGTGAGTCCTGATATCGTTCCCATGAATAAAACTATAAAATTAGGATCAATGTGAAGCAATCAAGGTAACAAAGATATTTTGTAAAAGGCTAATGACTAATTTAAATAATAAAATAAAATAAAACTAATAATTAACTAAAAGAATGCAGAAATAAAATAGGTGTTCCAAGCATTCAAAGGTAGATTGGGATCAATTTCCCCATTATTGCAACTTCACCAGAATGCAGTAACCATGCTACAACAATTTTCCATTCAATAATCAGAACACTAATGCATATAAGGGCTCTCACCAACACTACATGTATACTAAGTCCCACATCTCTATGGCCAACATACTTATGAATTATTTAGCAAAAGTTCCATTTGATTTTGTGGTGTGAATGATCTCTCTACCCACGATTAACTAATTAAATTAGTTAAACCACAATGCCTAATAACTTTCTGAGTTCACCTATATCTCTATAGCCCAAACGCTGTTTATCTTGCAGCTCTCTCGATAAGTCAACAAGAATGAAAAATAAGCACTTTATTAAGCAATTGAAAGGAAAATCATGTAACAAAATTAAGGTAATACTGAATTCATTACAATATAAGGTACTCTATAACCCAATCTTAACAAATTAGCCCATACTTGGGTGGGAAGAAGCAACAAAGAAAGAATAAGATTCCATTAAACTAAAGTAAAGAAAACAGGGACGTTGTTGTAGCACTGCTCTCGCAGCTACCGTAGGCTCCACCACCATCAACCTTGCTTCAGCCGCCGGAATAGTGCAGGGATCCACCGGATTTGATGATCTCTCTACCAAACCCTAGCCTCACCCTTTGATTCGTTGGATCTCTCTCAACGAACCCTCAAATTCTCTCTATGTGTTTCCCCCACTTTCTCTCTCTAGGATCTGATTGATTGTCTAAAGCATTGCGGCATTCGTCGCATTTCTTCTGTGTGTGGAGTGCGTCCCTTTTTATACTTGAGCTTCTGATCCTGGTCTATGTAATTTCGCGTGAGTAGATGAGGATGACACTTCATTGTGATGTAAAGCTGACACATCATCTTATCCTCAATTGCTGCGGCGCCAGCTGTGTTTTGCTGCAGCATTTTAATTGAAGATTCTCTCCTTAATTGTTGTAGCCCTGATTGAGGATTCATCTATTTCATGTTTTGAATTTGAAAATGTATTTGATGCAGCTTTAATGGTGACTCCTTAAAGAGTGCAGCCAACTCAGGATCTTGATTACACAAAATGAAACTCCTTCCAACTTGCTGAGTTTGAATACACAGCTTGCTGGTGATGATGCAATGTTGACTCATCTGTACTGCTACAACACTGCTTTCCGATGCTACAACATTGATATGCAGAAAAATAACAAGTGCATTTAATGCTCATTTATATCCGAATACACATAATTAACATAATTCTCCATTAAATCATGAAATCATAGAATTCATGCATTAATCATATAAAATCAAGAGAATTATATGCAATCATGGCACCAAAATATGACAATTAATCCCTAAAATAACTCTCTTTTGAAGAGTTATTGTAACGCCCTCCCTTGTATGCATCAAAGAGAGTCGTTTGCTAAGCGGAATTAGAGTTTTTGGCATCATTTTAGCTACTGAAAATTTACTTGAGTGTTTCTAATCAAAACTTATAGTTGAAATCGATTTTATTCTATAAATCAGAGTATGTTTTAAAAATTTCTTAAGTTGCTGAAAATATTATTTCAAGAGCAAAACCCTATTGTCTTTATAAATTCGTATAAAATCAGTGCGGAGAATTTAAAAAATATTCCTTTTGATTTAGAAAGAGTACATCTGATGCTTCGCGTGCATATAAAATAATAGTAAATCAGAGTTTGTTTGCCCCTTGAAACATAACCCGTAAAGTGCTCGTAAAACTGTTAAAAATTCAGCACTTAATAAAACGTTCCAAAAATCCTTTTCGCAAAACTTTTTCAGATCTTTCCAAAACAGCCGTTGTTCATGCAAGACTAAACAGAATTTAAGACAATAGTTTCTACAGTCATCCAAGTGCTCCAAAATAATAAGCATTACAGTCATCCAACAATTAAACAGCAACAGCAAAAGTTCAAGCATCAACAAGTAAGTAACAGCAAACATCACGCCTTCAAATGCTCTTACGTCCTCCTGCCATTTATGAAAATAGCAGCCCCAAAGGGGTGAGAATAATCCAAGTAGTGTGGCAACAAAACCAATAACGCAACAGTATTAAACTAGGCACAAAATCATAAACAGTCACTTCAACATATTCTTTTCCTTTTTCCTTTTCCTTTTCATCATCATATATATATATATATATATATATATATATATATATATATTGCGTATATAACGCCTTCCTTTTGCGCCTATAGCACCGTCGTCGCGCAATACACAATGGAGATCCCATAAATTGGCACCCTTCATTGGTGGATTCCAACTGTGGCCTATGCGGACTGATGCAAACTGTCCCATACCCTGGTACCGGAGGGATGCCTATATGATGCGTGCTCAAACACATGGTCCTGTACATAACTATTCTAAAATTGCAAGGCTATATGAATTTTGGTACATGCATGCCATGCCATTCTATCACACACAAAGCGTAAAAATAAATGCGGTATGATGTAAGATGCATGCTTATATACTTTTCATATATGTTATGCTGCCACATAACAACTTTACCTCATAATCATATTGTCATCAAGGCATATTCCTGGCAGAATACTTACATCATAAGGAACTTAATAATTTTACGGAGTATGAAGCATCATATTACAACTTCATACTCTAGTCAATAGTCACATTAGGTAATATCGCCTAACACTTACCTTGCGTGCCTTAAATAATTACCAAACAGCAGCGAAATATGCTACGTTTCTCACTCTTTATGCGCACCTAAATCAAGTGCAATACATCATTTTACAGCAACGTTTTAAAGTAAAAACAGTAATTTTTTACAACAAAATAGTGAGCAAAATAGCAACATTTTACAACAAAACAGTGAGCAAAAATAGCAACATTTTACAGCAAAATAGTGAGCAGAAAAACAGCAACATTTTTCTTAGACAGCGATCAGAAAACAACAACGTTTTGCTTAAAAACAATGAGCAGAAGCAGTGAAGTTTTACAGCAGAAACAATAATGTTTATTTTAACAGAGACAACAACATTTTTAGCAGCAAAAAATAACGTTTTTAAACAGAAACCGTAACGTTTACAACAACAAAAATAGTAGCATTTTACAGCAACAGTGAACAACATACAGTGACATTTTTAAACAGAAACAATAAGGTTTACAGCAGCAAAAGCAGTAGCATTTTACAGCAGCAGTGAACAACATACAGTGATTTTTTTAAACAGAAACAGTAACGTTTACAGCAGAAAAAATAGTAGCATTCCTAAACAGAAACAGTGGCATTTTTTAGCACCAAAACAGTGATATTTTTAAACAGAAATAGTGGCATTTTTTAGCATACAACAGCCTATTCATATATGGAAAACATACTTTAACAATCAAAATTTATATTATCACAACAAACCTATCAAGAAGACTTTATTTCATAACCTTACTACTTCATGCAAGGTGTGCAACAAGGATTAAGCATGCTATTCATCATATAGTATTTCCTGGAATTTTACAGCATACAAGTTATCTCCTAACAATCCCACACCTATCCTTTTTATCATGCTCATTCTAAGGCTTAAAACAAGATAAGGCAGAATCATGACATGAGGAGGAACATATTTACTAGAAGGAGTCTTTATGTCACGTTACAGAGGACCTTGTTTCAAAAAAATACGTCGTCTAGGGGCTCTACCAGGACTAACTAGTAAAAGACCTACAGTGGGAAGCGAACTTAGAAACCAATCGCGCTCCGGTAAAAAATCTCAATATCGTATTCGTTTAGAAGAAAAACAAAAATTACGTTTTCATTATGGTCTTACAGAACGACAATTGCTTAAATACGTTCGTATCGCCGGAAAAGCTAAAGGGTCAACCGGTCGGGTTTTATTACAATTACTTGAAATGCGCTTAGCAGTTAAGAAAACTCCTATTGTCATATATATATATATATATATATATATATATATATATTGTCATATTCTCATAGGATTTCCCCTGAGAGGCCACAATTACCACGAGCAAACATATTCATGACGAGGAATGCATAGATTCAGAAAGAATTTCCTTCGTAATTAAGCAGGCTCCATACCCCAAGACTGAGATTGAGTGAGTAGAGTCACCATAGCCAAGTGATGTTTTCAGGTGGTACGGCTACAAGGGAGAAATCGAAAGGAAACTGTAGCAGAGCTAGATCAAAAAGGTATCTAGAAAGTCAACCGAGTTAAAGTTAGCAACATGTCGATTACGCACAAAAGAGGGCCGCCAAACCAATGAAAGTTGAGAAAGATTTGCCCTGACTCTGTAGACCTTTAAGCACGGTCTTCTACGACCTCTCCTATAGAAAGCATATTTAAAGTAAACAATGCAATAAATTTTCGGAAAGAACAAATCCCCCCCAAATCCCCCGAGCCCCGGAAAAGGGCGAAGCGGAAATTGAATTTTAAGTGAGTAGGGGTGCGCCGGATCGCCGACGAATAATAGGTACCCCCACACCCCAGGCAGAGTTAGTGAGCCGTGTAATAGGCGACCATTTCGCGCGGTTCGGTGCAGACTCCTGGAATAAGACAAACCAAACAATCTGTCGGATCGGTCGCTCAAGACCTTTGGTCTCTACCCCGACCTGATGAAAAAAACGGGAACCCAGTCCCAGCAGGGTCAGAAAAAGGGAATTCGACTAGTTCAGTTCAGTTAGCCTAGAGGGAAGGGGATACAAAAATTCAACTCTGCTACAGGGCCAAGGCTTAGCTCAGGACCCCACTACTCGTCGTCTTTTCCTTCTATCTTTTCAAGTCCGTTCCCAAGAGATCCACCACATCCCTTTCCAAAGATTCATCTATCTACGCAATTCTCTGTCTTCGTTCGGCGGTGATTTAGTGGCAGTAGGCGGGAAAGTTGCTTCATGACTATATAAGTTATTCTGTCAGATTCGATATAGATGAAATCGTGGAAGCGGACGAGAAGGCTGTAACTAGGATTATCCGAGACACTGACCTGTAACGGAACTCCTGCTACAATGGGAGTAGTGACATTCATGATTTGGATCTGAATGAGTCGAATTGGCACGGAACTCTTGTTTCGAGTGAAATAGAGAGCAGTGAATCAAGTGTTGAAAGACTACGTATGAAAAAAGAATCCCCAGAGGAGGAGTTGGAGGCCCTCCCCCTTGGTTGGGAGCTCATGTGTGTCTTAAGATACCTGCATGGACCAGGTGAGTAGGGATGCAGCTTCGTGGACCGCTCGTCGGGTGTTAGCAAGAAGACGATAGGAGTGAACAACGGATTCTCCGATCGGCCGAAGATCATAATCTCTATTACGAGCATCCGTAACTGCGATAGGTCAGCAAAGCGTGAGCGGGCGCGGAGAAGGAAACGCCAAACACTTCGGGGCAGCCATTTCCAGCCCAGCCGAACGAATAGGATCTAATAGAGTAGCCCTTACTGTGAAATATTAGCAAAAATAGAAAGTACCTCCTGAGAGGTCCACTAGAGATCAGAAATTATTGAAGAAAGAACAAGATTTTTCTTTTGTTCTTTCCAGGCGATCGGAAAAGAAAGAAATAGTTAATATATTCACGGAAACGGAAATACCCACATTAATAGCAGGACCATCAACTATAACCCCCAAAGAACCAGATTCCGTAAACAACATAGAGGGAGAATGAAAGGAATATCCTATAGAGGTAATCTTATTTGCTTCGGAAGATATGCTCTTCAATCACTTGAGCCCGCTTGGATCACATCGAGACAGAAACCCCCCAGTAACTAAGGTAAAGAACATTGGTTATATAGATACTTTTTTTGTAAAATCTTTAATTATGGGTGTAAGCCTGGAAGTTCTCTAAAAGTATGAAAAGCTGGAGGACTTTGTACCAGCCATTCCAGTGTGGTTGAATTTTGTTCTTAAGTGATTTGACATCTGGTAGTGCATTACCTCCTTGTTCATAAACAAGGGGTATGAAGCGTGGGAAAGAATGAAAGAAGTGTCTGATACAAATATATCTATAGAATAATATATGGAATAATAATGTTCCACTTTTTTACTATAATTCCTTCAAGCGCCACCCTCACCGGGTAAATCCGGAGAAGGGCCTATAAATGAATAAGGATGCGTAGTAACGTTCAAAGATCACTCTTTGGCCTTTAGAAAAACCCTTTCTTCTCTTCTTTTTCTCTTTCTCGAGGGGGTGATTAGACTCCTTTTGGGATCTTCTGCCTTTGATCCCGAAGACAAGTCAGCTGGTTTGCGAAGAGATATTGATGCTGTAAATAGTATAGTACACGAGGGAACCCTTATGTTATGGCTCGTGTAAGAACCCGCACCGTTAATTAAGGTAATTAGTAAATTAATTATGTTAATTAAGAAATAATTCCATAATTGACCCTAATAATTATTAATGGGCTTAGATAATTATATTGAGTGAGTAAAAATGCTGAAAGTCGCTTTTCGGAAGAAAAGCGCAGTACCGGTTCTGCTACTCGGTATAAATGCGTACCGGAAAAGTATCCCGGAAGATTATAACGAATGCATGATAATTACTAGAATATTATGTAGGACATGTAAAACAAGTTTCAAGTCAAAATGACGTAATCTGATGCCAGAACTGATAGTGGCTATGGAAAAGCGCGTACCGGAAAGGTGCTCCGAAAAATAAAATAAAAATATGACAAATCTTAGAAAAATGCGTAGGTCTAAAATCCGAAGTTTGGGATCAAGATCTTTTACTTTGCTATTAAGGCTAATACTGCGCGATTAGTGGCTTGTGCATATAAATAGACACATTAAGTGGGCACACAACCCTAGGCAGCCACCATCATACGTGAGAGGCTGAGTTTTCTGAGAGTTGGCACTGTTTCATTGCCCTCTTTCACCATTTGTGAGCTTGGTGACCTTCCTTCTTCAATTTTCTTCACCACTCCTTCTTCCAAGCAACTAGAGTGTGTCTTGTGTGAGTGTGGTGTCACCTTTTCTGAGTTGAGGTGCTGGGTGAGGGGTGTTAGTGGGCTGTGGTGTTGTCTCCATGGTTATGAACCATTGTTCATGCCATTAGAGGTTCCAAGAAGCCTCCTTTGGTGCCAAGAACCAACCTTTGGTGTGGCATTTTTGTGTCCTTGGGTGTGCTGGACTTGTGTGCAGTATTGAGAACTCCTAAGTCACCTTGAACTACTGACTAAGCTTGGGGTAAGTTATCTCACCATGATCATGAGTTTATGATGCTTAAAGTTGATGTCTTGGCCATGTTTAATGAGTAAACAAGAGGGTATAATGTATATGAACCTAAAATGGATTAAAGATGCATGCTTTAACGTGTACATGTGTTAAAAGTTGGATCTTTGGGTTGGATATTCACGAAATGCAGAAACTGCATTCTGTCGTGAGATATCCGGATATTTGTCGAACAGATATCCGGATATCAGTATCCGGATATGGTATCCGGATATTGATATCCGGATATTGATATCCGGATATGGGACCTGGGTATCCGGATATGGCATATCCGGATATGTCCAGTGTGATATCTGGATATGGCATATCCGGATATGTCCCTTCTGATATCCGGATATCCTGGGTTTGCGCAGACAGTAGCTATACTGTATGAACAGTAAGCTTTTGGATGTGTGTGGACCCTAGTTTAAGGAAGTTGAACTTCTGTAATTAATGAACTAAGTCAGAATCACATGATTAAGGGCTTATGGCTTTGTTGGAAGCCTTAAGACGTAAAACGTAAAGGAAAGGCGTAGTCTTTAAGTTGTATGCTTGTTGTGCATAAATATTGATGTATTATTGGTCCATATCAGATTGTGATACTGCTGTTTGTGGACTTGTGAGTGGTTGGACTCTTGGCTTGGATAGCTAGCTTGCAAGGTAAGCTTTCGTGTCCTCGGTTTAGCCATTTTGTTGTTCCACCATGTCCCATGGGGATGGGTTTATGCATGCTGTGTTACATGCTTTATTGTTTTGGAAATGCTGTTGAGCTATTTATATGTAATGAGCTTTTATGAGATGCATGTGGTGTCCACCTAGACGGTAAGCCTGAGTATGTAGTACATACAAGATGGTGAAGCTGTGGGTGAGGTGCAGGTAGTATCCATGTACTCATGTAGGTATAGACGTATTCCTACATTTCTCTGGCCAGTAGATTTGATAAACACACATGGCATGATTAATTGCTGCATCGCATAATTTTGGAACTTATATTGTAAATACTGTTTTTGAACTTATATTACACATGTAAGTGAGCTTGGGGTGGAGACTCCTTGAGGACCCCTTGTCTTACTGAGATTTCTTGTTAGAGATCTCACCCCACGTTTGGGGACGCTTATTTCAGGATCAGGTAATGTTGAGGGCTCAGGTGGCAGGAGGCCAGAGCTGAGCTGATATTATGTTATGCTGTCATGCTGGATGTTGACTGTTGTTATGTTTCCCGCTTTGTTTGAGTTATTATGTTGAGACTGTTTTTGGGCATTGTTGCCTTATTTGGTGAGCATGGGGTTTGTCCATGTCACATGGTTTGGTTATTGTCTTTTTATTTGATGTTGTAATTAAAGTATCAGGATTTTGACCCAGGCTATGTGTTGTAGTCCTGTGGCTTTAGATACTCACATTATATTTATATATGAGGTATTCCAGTTAGTTGTCTTGCAATTTACATACATGCAGTATTTTATGAAATGATTAAGTAATCAAGTTGGCTAAGGTTAATGACGTCATAATTGAATTAAAGAAAAAGTTATTCCGCATTTTAATTAAGCGTGGCTTAATACGATAGTATGTTAACAATCCGGGTTAACACGGGCTGTTACATTTTATGGTATCAGAGCACTTTCTAGGGAAAAGCCTGTATGTATTGCAATAACTTAGGATGTGTCGTTACGTGTCTACCTTGCGTTCTCTCTGATTGGTGTGTGTGATGATAATGCATATGCGACCACATGGCGTGGGCCTGATCAACTCATTCTTTGTGTAACTTGTGCAGAGTCATGGTGCCACCAAGGAGGAACACAAGTACGAGCGAGGATCATAATGATCCTGTCCTGGCTGCATTAGCTGAGATGCAGGCGGCCCGACTAGCCGACCAGGAAGCCACGAGGTTGGCGAACCAGGCGATGCTGGACGCTATTCGAGATGCGAACCGGCAAACCACGGCAGAGGTTCTGGAGGAGAACCGGATGGCCAACATGACTATGATGAGGGTCATGTTGGAGGAGTTGAGGGCTGGTCCTGCTGCTGGCCAGGGTCCTCCACCACCTCCACCGCCGCCACCTCCGCCTAGTCAACAGGAGGACACCCAGAGTCAGATGGGTGAGGCAGTCACTTGACGGGGGCTATGCAGACTATCCCCGTATTTGCTGAGGATCGTGACGAGATCGATCGCCGGCTGAATGCTTTCCGCAAGCATAAGCCACCTTCATTCGACGGATCGTATGATCCCATTGCTGCTGCTAGATGGCTTCAGGCGCTAGACAAGATTTTCCGGATCATGCAGTGCACCGATCCGCAGAAGCTGTTGTTCGCCACTTATATGCTGGAGGCCGAGGCCCATGAGTGGTGGACCAACCTTTCTCATGTCTACGAGATGCAGGGCCATGTGATGACGTGGCCATTCTTCGAGAAGAGCTTTCTGGGTCAGTACTTCCCTTATGACTCACAGGAGAGGAAGCAGGGGGAGTTTGACCGGTTGGTTCAGGGCTCGTTGTCTGTCGACGAGTACCTGGCCAAGTTTAATGAGCTGGTGAAGTTTTCACACTTCAGGATGGCGAGGCCTACTCCTACATTCTTTGCTGCTAAGTTCCGCAGGGGACTTAGTGAGGATATTGCTGGTTACTTAGCTGGGTCTGCTTCCAGAGATTTTGGGACACTGGTCCAGCAGTGTCATGATATTGAGGACTTCTACAGCACGAGTAAGGCCAAGAAGGCCAAGATGGAGGTGCCACAGGGTACCGGCGGTTCCACTCCCTGGAAGAACAAAAATTTTGCGAACAAGGGCAAGGGCAAACAGTTGGCGGCTAAGCAAGCGCCAAACCAGTTTAGAAAGACTGCTACTCAGGGGAACGCCGCTAGACCTCCTGCTCCCAGATGTTCGGGATGCGGGAAGTCACATTTTGGGCCGTGCTCTACCGGACAGTTGATATGCTTCCAGTGTGGCAAGGAGGGCCACTATTCCAGAGATTGCCCGACGGCGAGAGTTGCTGCAGTGCAGGCTGTGCCATTGCAGATGGTTCCTACTGGGGCACCAGCAGTGCCACCTACCACGGGGCGTGTGTATACGTTGGATCGTCAGCAGTCGGACAGAGCTCCGAACCTGGTCAGAGGTACTGTTACCATTGGCGGTTCAGCTATTGATGTGTTGTTTGATTCCGGGGCAACGCACTCTTTTGTTGCTACCCCTATTGCTGTGGGGCTTGAGTTGCCCAGTGATGTGCTTTCTCCACCGATGCGGGTAACCACCGCCACCGGAGAAAAATGTTTGACCTCCACTGTTCATCGTAATGTAGCGTTTCAGTGGGATGGCCGTGACTTCTCGGTAGATCTGATAGGATTGCCGATGGCCAACCTTGAGATTATTCTGGGCATGGATTGGTTGTCCAGAAACTGTGCACTGATTGATTGTTGTGCCAAGAGAGTGGTGATGTCTCCGGGTGGGTCCACAGCCAGTTCCTCACCGTTCATTTCAGTCCTGCAGGCGATGAGGGCCTTGAGAGCAGGGGCATTTGGCTATGTCATGTTGGGAGGTTTGGTGAGTGGGACACAGGAGGATCTCACTAGCATTCCTGTGGTGAGGGAATTCCTCGAGGTGTTTCCCGAGGAGATTCCTGAGTTTCCACCACAGAGGGAGATGGATTTCTCCATTGATTTATTGCCTGGTGTGGGGCCTATCTCATTGGCTCCATACCGGATGTCGCCACCAGAGTTGGCGGAGCTGAAGAAGCATATCGAGGAGCTTTCAGCGAAAGATTTCATTCGGCTGAGTGTGTCTCCCTGGGGAGCACCGGTCATTTTTGTAAAAAAGAAAGATGGGACCATGCGGTTGTGCACCGATTACCGACAATTGAACAAGGTGACAATCAAGAACAAGTACCCTCTTCCACGCATTGATGATTTGCTGGATCAGCTCAGGGGTGCTTGTGTGTATTCCAAGATTGATCTCCGGTCCGGTTATCATCAGATACGGGTAAAGCCGGAGGATGTCCCAAAGACAGCGTTTCGCTCGAGGTACGGGAACTACGAGTACTTGGTGATCCCGTTTGGACTCACCAATGCACCCGCAGTGTTCATGGACTACATGAACAGGATTTTCCAGCCGTACCTGGATCAGTTTGTGATCGTCTTCATCGACGACATTTTGATTTACTCCAAGATGGAGGAGGAGCATACTGAGCACTTGAAGATTGTTTTGCAAGTGCTAAAAGAGAAAAAGCTATATGCTAAGCCGTCGAAATGCGAGTTTTGGCTCAAGGCGGTGAAATTTCTGGGTCATGTAATTTCTGCTAACGGAGTTGCAGTTGATCCTAACAAGATTGAGGCCGTAATGGACTGGGAGAGGCCTAAGACGGTTACAGAAGTGAGAAGCTTCTTGGGTTTGGCAGGATACTATAGGAGGTTCATAGAAGGATTCTCCAAGATGGTGCTACCGATGACTCGCCTTACCCGAAAGGAGACTCCATTCGTGTGGACACATGAGTGCGAGGAGTGTTTCCAGGAGTTGAAGGAGAGACTGACTACTGCTCCTGTGTTAGTCCTTCCGGATCCTGCGGAACAATTTGAGTTATACTGCGATGCCTCTGGTAAAGGACTAGGCTGTGTGTTGATGCAGAAAGGGAAAGTTGTTGCCTATGCTTCAAGACAGTTGAAACCTCATGAGGAGAACTACCCGACTCACGACTTGGAGTTGGCAGCCATTGTTTTTGCTTTCAAGATTTGGAGGCATTACCTGTTTGGCATGAAGTTTGCTGTATTCAGTGACCACAAAAGCTTGAGATATCTGTTTGACCAGAAAGAGTTGAACATGAGACAACGAAGATAGATGGAGTTCTTGAAGGACTACGACTTTGAGTTGAGGTATCATCCTGGCAAGGCCAATGTGGTAGCCGATGCTTTGAGTCGGAAATCCGTGAGCTTATCCAGTTTAATGATGAACGACTACGAAGTAATCGAAAAGTTCAGAGACTTGAGAGTGAACTCCTTGTTTGGGGGCGCACTGCTCGAAATGGAAACAGCTGAAGTGATTAATGAGCTGATGGAAAAGATTAAAGAGGCGCAAGTGCAGAGAGAGTGTCTGGATTATGTGAAAAACCAGGACGGTGTGTCTTGGAACGATGATGGTTTGCTGCTGTTCCAGAAGAGGATTGTTATTCCTCGAGGGCCATTGACCGAAGAGGTTATGGCTGAGGCTCATAAGGGCCGGTTTACTATCCACCCTGGTGCCACGAAAATGTACCAGAACTTAAAGAGAAATTTTTGGTGGCCGGGCATGAAGAAGGACATAGCGGTTTTCGTGTCCAAGTGTTTGATATGTCAGAAAGTGAAAATCGAGCACCAGAAACCGTCTGGTAAACTTCAACCTCTGGAGATTCCACAGTGGAAGTGGGAGAGTATTTCCATGGATTTCGTGGTGGGATTGCCTAAAACTCAGGCTGGTTGTGACTCTATTTGGGTCATAGTGGACAGATTGACCAAGTCTGCCCATTTTCTTCCAGTGAAGGTGAGCTTCACTACAGAGCAGTTGGCCAAACTATACGTCCGCGAGATTGTGAGGCTTCACGGGGTGCCCGAGTGTATCATCAGTGATAGGGACCCGAAGTTCACATCTCGGTTCTGGGAGGCGCTGCAGGAGGCTTTTGGTACGCAGTTGAGATTGAGTACCGCCTATCACCCTCAGACTGACGGACAGACTGAGCGGACCATCCAGACATTGGAGGACATGTTGAGAGCTTGCACGTTGGAGCAGGGTCCTGCATGGGATAGGTACCTTCCGTTGGTTGAATTTTCATACAACAACAGTTTTCATGCTAGTCTGGGCATGGCACCCTACGAGGCGCTGTATGGTAGGAGGTGTCGGACTCCTACCTGCTGGTCTGAGGTTGGAGATAAAGAGCTATTTGGCCTGGACTTTGTCCAAGATACTACCCAGCAGATCCAGATGATCAGGGAAAAGTTGAAGCAGGCGCAGAATCGCCAGAAAAGCTACTATGATGTCAAGCATCGACCACTGGAGTTCAGTGAGGGTGAGCACGTGTTTGTGAAACTTTCACCTATCACCGGTGTTGGACGGGCACTCGGAGTGAGGAAGTTGAGCCCGCGGTTCATTGGGCCCTACCAGATCCTTGGTAGAGTAGGACCAGTTGCATATCGACTCGCCTTACCTCCGAACCTAGCCAACATCCACGACGTGTTTCACGTGTCTCAGCTTCGGAAGTACATAGCAGACCCTTCGCACGTGGTGCAGCCGGATGATGTGGAGGTTCGGGAGAACCTAAAGACTCCCGTCGGACCACTCAAGATTCTCGACCGAGGCGAGAAACAGCTTAGGAGCAAGATCATTCCGATGGTCAAGGTGCAGTGGACTGGGCGTAGTCCCGAGGAGTGCACGTGGGAGCGAGAGGATGAGCTTCTCCGACAGTATCCCGACTTCCGAGACAGGTATGTTTCTGATTTTGAGGACAAAATCCTTAAAAAGGTGGGGTGAATGTAAGAACCCGCACCGTTAATTAAGGTAATTAGTAAATTAATTATGTTAATTAAGAAATAATTCCATAATTGACCCTAATAATTATTAATGGGCTTAGATAATTATATTGAGTGAGTAAAAATGCTGAAAGTCGCTTTTCGGAAGAAAAGCGCAGATACCGGTTCTGCTACTCGGTATAAATGCGTACCGGAAAAGTATCCCGGAAAATTATAACGAATGCATGATAATTACTAGAATATTATGTAGGACATGTAAAACAAGTTTCAAGTCAAAATGACGTAATCTGATGCCAGAACTGATACTGGCTATGGAAAAGCGCGTACCGGAAAGGTGCTCCGAAAAATAAAATAAAAATATGACAAATCTTAGAAAAATGCGTAGGTCTAGAATCCGAAGTTTGGGATCAAGATCTTTTACTTTGCTATTAAGGCTAATACTGCGCGATTAGTGGCTTGTGCCTATAAATAGACACATTAAGTGGGCACACAACCCTAGGCAGCCACCATCATACGTGAGAGGCTGAGTTTTGTGAGAGTTGGCACTATTTCATTGCCCTCTTTCACCATTTGTGAGCTTGGTGACCTTCCTTCTTCAATTTTCTTCACCACTCCTTCTTCCAAGCAACTAGAGTGTGTCTTGTGTGAGTGTGGTGTCACCTTTTCTGAGTTGAGGTGCTGGGTGAGGGGTGTTAGTGGGCTGTGGTGTTGTCTCCATGGTTATGAACCATTGTTCATGCCATTAGAGGTTCCAAGAAGCCTCCTTTGGTGCCAAGAACCAACCTTTGGTGTGGCATTTTCGTGTCCTTGGGTGTGCTGGACTTGTGTGCAGTATTGAGAACTCCTAAGTCACCTTGAACTACTAACTAAGCTTGGGGTAAGTTATCTCACCATGACCATGAGTTTATGATGCTTAAAGTTGATGTCTTGGCCATGTTTAATGAGTAAACAAGAGGGTATAATGTATATGAACCTAAAATGGATTAAAGATGCATGCTTTAACGTGTACATGTGTTAAAAGTTGGATCTTTGGGTTGGATATTCACGAAATGCAGAAACTGCATTCTGTCGTGAGATATCCGGATATTTGTCGAACAGATATCCGGATATCAGTATCCGGATATGGTATCCGGATATTGATATCCGGATATGGGACCTGGGTATCCGGATATGGCATATCCGGATATGTCCAGTGTGATATCCGGATATGGCATATCCGGATATGTCCCTTCTGATATCCGGATATCCTGGGTTTGCGCAGACAGTAGCTGTACTGTATGAACAGTAAGCTATTGGATGTGTGTGGACCCTAGTTTAAGGAAGTTGAACTTCTGTAATTAATGAACTAAGTCAGAATCACATGATTAAGGGCTTATGGCTTTGTTGAAAGCCTTAAGACGTAAAACGTAAAGGAAAGGCGTAGTCTTTAAGTTGTATGCTTGTTGTGCATAAATATTGATGTATTATTGGTCCATATCAGATTGTGATACTGCTGTTTGTGGACTTGTGAGTGGTTGGACTCTTGGCTTGGATAGCTAGCTTGCAAGGTAAGCTTTCGTGTCCTCGGTTTAGCCATTTTGTTGTTCCACCATGTCCCATGGGGATGGGTTTATGCATGCTGTGTTACATGCTTTATTGTTTTGGAAATGCTGTTGAGCTATTTATATGTAATGAGCTTTTATGAGATGCATGTGGTGTCCACCTAGACGGTAAGCCTGAGTATGTAGTACATACAAGATGGTGAAGCTGTGGGTGAGGTGCAGGTAGTATCCATGTACTCATGTAGGTATAGACGTATTCCTACATTTCTCTGGCCAATAGATTTGATAAACACACATGGCATGATTAATTGCTGCATCGCATAATTTTGGAACTTATATTGTAAATACTGTTTTTGAACTTATATTACACATGTAAGTGAGCTTGGGGTGGAGACTCCTTGAGGACCCCTTGTCTTACTGAGATTTCTTGTTAGAGATCTCACCCCACGTTTAGGGACGCTTATTTCAGGATCAGGTAATGTTGAGGGCTCAGGTGGCAGGAGGCCAGAGCTGAGCTGATATTATGTTATGCTGTCATGCTGGATGTTGACTGCTGTTATGTTTCCCGCTTTGTTTGAGTTATTATGTTGAGACTGTTTTTGGGCATTGTTGCCTTATTTGGTGAGCATGGGGTTTATCCATGTCACATGATTTGGTTATTGTCTTTTTATTTGATGTTGTAATTAAAGTATCAGGATTTTGACCCAGGCTATGTGTTGTAGTCCTGTGGCTTTAGATACTCACATTATATTTATATATGAGGTATTCCAGTTAGTTGTCTTGCAATTTACATACATGCAGTATTTTATGAAATGATTAAGTAATCAAGTTGGCTAAGGTTAATGACGTCATAATTGAATTAAAGAAAAATTTATTCAACATTTTAATTAAGCGTGGCTTAATACGATAGTATGTTAACAATCCGGGTTAACACGGGCTGTTACAGCTCGTCTCGCGCTTAGTCACTAACCCGTCTAAGGAAAAATGGGGGCGAAAAAGAGAAGAGGAATGAGGTTGACCTCCTTGCTTCTCTCATGTTACAATCCTCTTGCCGCTGAGCTCCCTCATCCAGCCCATCGGATCCATTGTTTATGCGGCAGTGCGATGCAGCTGAAAAACGGAAGCCTACTCTTTCTTTATCTAGGTATGATTGAGGATCTAAATCAAAAGAATATGAGGAATGATGGTCAGTAGTAAAGAGGTTATGGTAATCTCGTTTTTCTATCTATTCGTCTTTCTATTGATCTATTTGTTTTGCTATCATTCAGTATCAGTAAGATTGATTAGTATGTGGATTACGTGGCTCGCCGCCTTCCCTTTTTGATTGATTTCGAGTAAAATAAAGGCTCGAATGGTACGATCCCGCGCGCAAGTGTGTCCACACCCCCCAAACTGACTTGACGAGGAATCCATTCTCGTGAACACTGTGTTTGTTTCGCCTGCTGCCACAGAAGAGAGGCAAAGGGCAAGATCACGCCCCTCATTCCGAACTTGTACACGTCGCACAATCCCCTCTACAGCTTGCCCTGCAGCAGAAACACATGCTTATCGGATAGGAGGACAGAAAGACCTCATACAATAACTTTTATAACTCTACCCACCATCTCTATTCCAAAACCGTACATGAGATTTTCATCTCATACGGCTCCTCGCAAATATAAAGAAGCGAGAATACATCGAAAGATTTTGATTTTTTCAAGATGCTGCTTTTCCCTTTTCTTTTTGACTATGAAGCTACTGTTCCAAGAAAGAGATAATCTCGAACTTAAAGTTATCGGTCTGTCAAGAACGTAGAGGAGGTAGGATGGACAGTCGATTTCAACCTTTTTTCATATTGATAATCATAAAATCATAAATGGACTTTTGAAAAAAAAGATATCTCGGTAACGAAAACGAATCGTCGGCGAGGAATTAGGGGTTTGAAATTTATTTTATGGAGTCGCATTAGTGAGCTGGTTCAGTTATTCCCATTTGTCTCTATCTAAGGTGAGGTCTAGTCTTTCACTTTTTAATTAAAGTAAGTAAATCAGTTTCAAGCCTTTACTTTTAACTCTTTACAGCAGTCTCTGAAAGTTCTAGGTCTCCTGACTTTTTAAAAGGTTAGGAAACCTTACCCTAATTCGTAAGGAATCTCGAACTGAGTCTGGCCCTGGCCCGTAAATGGACCTTTATGAGCTTCTATAAGATAAGATTTTAGACCATGACCAATGACCATTTGCTCATCCATCTTGCTTGATATGGTTCTTACGTCAAAAAAGAAAGAGATTGGGAATGCCGGACTAAGCAAAGAGAACATTGAACTTATCGAACGAGGCCTATTCAACTACAGGAATTTCTTCTGGTTCGCTCGGATTCGGCAATTTGATCTATACTATGATTTCTCATTCATGGACGTTGATAAGATCCTTTCATCTAGCAGCACCTTAGGATGGGGCCCACATTTTGAAAAGTTCTGTTAGGTTCTTAGTAGCAGTCGGCGACCTTTTCTTCTTTTACTTCACATAGCTTTTCGTCTCGGCCTACCGCTCTGTGGGTACACTTCACACAAACCTAGCTAGTGCTTCCTAGCTGACTGTACTAGATGCATTGATGTCTCGAAAGAGTACTTCAGCTACTAACTTCACTTTAAGCTCATACTTATAATTATATAGGGAGAGCATGTTCGGGAAGACCATCTAATTCTCCAGAAAGGACCGGACAAACTCTTTTTTATTTCGCCTTCTTAGTCCCGTCGGCGAGAAAATTTTCACTCTTTCGAGATCGAAGAATAGCCAAAGCAAGTTCAACTAAGTCATTTTAAAAATTTCAATTGGAAGTTAGACCTAGCCAATCTATCATGAAAAGTAAAAAGGGGTAAGGTCACTTTCGAGTTCCGTGTCCTTGGCAGGCTCGACCAGTAAGCAATGGCGAAAACTCAAAAATCTGCCACCGCAGCGAGGGAGTGACTTGTCTGATCTTGCGCACGACGGGCTATTAGCTCAGTGGTAGAGCGCGCCCCTGATAATTGCGTCGTTGTGCCTGGACTGTGAGGGCTCTCAGCCACATGGATAGTTCAATGTGCTCGACCGGGCTGGTTATTCAGAGCCAGCAATTGGCTGCCGGATTTCGTCCCGCAACTATAAGAAGTTCGGGGGAATACAAGATATGACCTCCAAATAACAAGGGTCAAGGTCGGCCAGTGAGACGATGGGGGATAAGCCTCATCGTCGAGAGGGAAACAGCCCGGACCACCAGCTAAGGCCCCAGCGAGTAGATAGAGCGAGCATATGAGAGGGCATGAAAGAGCTCTACCGGGAAATTCAATCTGGCTTTTGTCTCGACAGGATTATGAAAGCGAGCTTTAACTCGTTACTGAATCAGAGATAGCTATTTCTCGCGGGGTAGAGCAACTTGGTAGCTCGCAAGGCTCATAACCTTGAGGTCACGGTGATAGTGGATTAAGTGGCAAACCTATACTATGCCCAAGTGCGGAGATACTTAAGTAAGGGTATCCTATTGCTAAACATCCGGCTACCCATAGTTTGAAGGGAAGAAGCCCATGTCTGGAGCTATGCCAAAAGTTAACCTAGGGGAAGAATTCGACTAAGCTTTGCCTTGAACTTGGCACCTTACCTTCTAATCCTTTGCTTGGGAATTAGATTCAGAAGATGCTAAGCTAAGCTATTGAACAAAGAAGCTCTTGAGGAAAGGAAGAGAAAGGTAAGCTGGTCCGTTCCCGGGTTGGGTTAGGGGAACATCCGAGCGATTGCCTTCGTGGATCCAAACGCGCTCACAAGGCGCACAATAAGAATAAGACCAATAGAGACTTTATAAGAGACCATTTGAGCTGCATATGCAAAAAGAATGCTATTAAAAATAATCAGACTAGCTTTCCGTACTGACAAAGACTCTTTTAGCAGCACGGAGAAGGAGTTCAGAACCCACCTATATAAGGCAACGAAGAGGCGATCAATAGAGGAGAAGAGCCATCTACTTCTCTCACATATCCGTAAAAAGATCATGTCCGGAGAATAAGAGGACCTTTTCTAGTCTAGTTGGGACCTAGCTGCTAGTGAATTCTTTTCCGGATCTTTTACAACATTCTATGATTCAATAATCAAGACTTGCCTGGGGAGGTCTAACTCTTCCCCATCTGGCCTAAGGCCTGACCTCCAACTACTCTATTGTTGATCGAATTCACTATTCTGCAAGTCCCACAGCTTATTCTCGAACATCTGTGCCAAGCTTAGTAAAGCCATCATACATGATTGAGTTGCGAAAACTTCTGGATAGGTATCCTACATCTGAACTGAATTCTTTCTGGCTGGATGGAATGCCCTTAGCAGTTTTGGCTCTTATATATCCGTTCTCTCTTAGCGAGTGAAGTTACATACTTTGAACAAGCTGATTGAGCTGAGATGAGAGCTGTAAGAACCACCTCGAGGTCGTGCTTGAACATTGCCCAAATCTAATGGATATACTATTATATTGGTATTAGTTGATAGATTGTCGAAATATGCTCATTTTGGGCCATTGCCTACATCTTACAGCAGCTACAGTAGCAACTTTGTTCTGTAATATGGTTGTTTAACACCATGGTTTTCCTCGGTCATTGGTCTCTGATAGGGATCCCATCTTTATGAGTAAACTTTGGCAGAAATTGTTTAAATTGAGTGGGAACTAAACTCCTTGCAAGCTCTTCCTACCATCTCCAAACTGATGGGTAGTCTGAAGTAACTAATAGGTACTTAAAACAGTACTTACGAGGTTTCTATTTTGAAAAGAACACCAAATGGTCACAATGGTTATGTTGGGCTGAGCTGCACTATAATACATCAGTGCATTCAGCAATTCAAATGTCTCCCTTTCAAGCGGTATATGGCAAGCTTCCAACTCTCATTCCTCCATACCATAAAGATACTGTTCGTGTGGAGGCTGTGGCTATGATGTTACAACAGCGAGATGATGTATTGAACTTGCTTAAAGTTTACTTACAGAGAGCACAACAGCGGATGAAGACTCAAGCTGATCGTCACCGCCAAGAGAGTTTCTTCCAAGTTGGTGATCGAGTTTTAATCAAACTTTAACCGTATCGTCAAGTCTCAGTTGAACGAGAGCTAACCACAAACTAGCTAAACGTTTTTTTTGGTCCCTATACAATTGAACAGGTTATTAGCCCTGTAGCCTATAAGGTCAATTTACCTGAAGGGAGTTTAATCCATCCTATCTTCCATATTTCAGTTTTAAAACCGTTCCATGGTTCATCGGATCCTACTTCTGAGTCATTGCCAACAAACAACATTGAGAATAAAGCAGTCCAAGTTCCAGTAGCTATATTAGCATCTAGAGTTCATGCAATTGGAGGGAAACCTGCACTTCAAAAGCTGGTGCAATGGTCTTCTACTGTTCCCGAAGATGCATCTTGGGAGAACGCAAAAGAATTACATCGTACTTATCCTCACCTTGAGGACAAGGTGGCTTCCCAAGGGGGGAAAGATGTTACAAACATAACCACACATGAAGGAAGAGGACATAGAGTTAAAGGCTTTCCTGCATGGGTTATTGATCATGTTAAGCATTAGTGTTTACTTTTGGGTCGTGGGCCATGAGAAATAGATTGTAATAGTTGCTATAGCATTCAATGTATACTTAGGAAGGACACGTGCCTATTCGCATGAATAGAAGGACATGTGTAAAGTGAGGGTATTGAATATTGAATAAAGGAATTGATAAGTAGTTGATGCATTTCGATAGCATGGAGAGTCCTCATACATCGAGTTGTATGCAGAACTAAACACCGGTGGAGAGGCAAGCACTCAAAGTTATGTCCCTACCAGTTACTCCATAGACATTAACAGGGAGCCGCAAGTAACTGCGGATGATATGCATGTCTCACCCCCGCCACCATCACCCCACTAACAATGCCCTTAGATGTGATTCCTGCTAATGACATGTATGATCCGTCATGGGGTACTGATAGTTCTGAGGAAGATGTTGATGAAGGTCTTGTCCCTCACAGTGGCTCATCGGATACAGACATTGATGGTGATCTCGAACTGGAGCCGTCTACTGCATTGTTTGAACCGATTCCATCATCGGACATTGTTGGTATGCATGACCCACCACCTGCTCTAGGTTAGGTTATTTACCGTTGTTTTTATTTTTTTGAAATGGTATTAGTAATGAAATGCGAACTTGTGTCAAACAGGGGAGGATAATGTACCATTTTGTTCGCAAATACCACTTTACACGAATATTAACTGGGCACACCCCGATCAAGAAATTGATGACACGCAAGGGGCGCAAATACCAAATTGGCAAATGGGTCAAGAGCTCTATAAAGACCAATAGTTTGAAAGCAAGCAGGATGTACAAATGGCCATCAAACATTATTGTATGGCAAATAATCGCACAACTGTCGTGCTAAAAAGTGATACGAAAAGACTGATAATGATTTGTCAAAATCACAACGACGGTTGTCCACAACATTAACAAATAATATTTTACAAACTAAACCCTAATTATAAATTACTTAATTTAACAACATAAATATAAATTTTTGGTACCGTAATGCCTAAGGATAAATTATTAACTATTGACAACATTCCCAAAAACCTATTATATAAACTAAACCATAAGGATAAATTAGTAATTACTAAATTTCACTACATTCACAAAAAATATTTTATAATGGGTTGCCTAAGGATAAATTATTAATTACTATATCTAACAACATTCACAAAAAATATTTTATAAATTAATGCCTAAGGACAAATTAGTAATTACAAACTTTTAACAAAATTAACAAATAATATTTTACAAACTAAAGCGTAATTATAAATTATTAATTACTTAATTTAACAACATTAATATAGATTTTTTATAAAATAATGCCTAATATCATTATTAAACCCTAATATTATTAATTAAAATATTAATATAAAAAATAATAATATAAAAATGTAACAACAATAATATTAAATCATACATTCATGAGAAACATTTATATCCTATTGTAACAATTATGTCATCTAACCTAAAGTTTCATGCTAATAATATTTATTAACAACATATAAATACAATACATAAAGCTATAAAGTCAACTAACCTAAGATTTCATGCTAAACATATTTATTAACAACATTTAAATATAATACATTAAACTCTAAAAAAAAGCTATTAAATACTAACCTTAAATGTTGACAAAGAAAGACAACGAGAAAGAGTGAAAAAAAATTAAAGAGATAGAATGAGAGGGAGAAAGGAGACGGGTAGAGGAGATGGAGAAATGGGGGAGGGGGGGTTATATAGGGGTGGGGAAATATGTTCGTTGGAGCAAGTTCGCTGCCACTCCAGCGAACTTGTTGCATGGCTGCCACGTGGCATTGGAGTCGTTGGGACGAATTCGTTGGCCTTCCCAGCGAACTTCACTGTTGTCTGCCACGTGTCTGGGCAAGTAGGAAGCAGCAGAAGCATTTATTGCATACAAGTTTGCTACATCAAGTAGTGAACTTGTTGACCATATGAAGCTGACACATTACCATACCTAATTCGCTACAACCCCAAGCAAACTTGCCTACGTGGCAGTTTGGAAAAAAGTCTATCACCGTGACATTTAGGTAAAAAAGAAATCTTGGAACAGTGGCACAATAGTCACTGTTCCACATGTGGTTTGGTGATGGAGTTAGTTTTGTAAAATCCTCTAATAATATTTAACAATCAATTAAATATAGATTATGTAAACTTGAACTAATATTTTTATTAATATTTTAGCCTAGTAAATAGTTTTTTAGTCACATTTCTAAATAATATTTCTTGTAATCGTAATTTCGTGGTGGTACCCCTCGAAGCTGCGACTGTAAAACGTGGGACAAATCTGCTCTATTTCGAAGTGCCACTGCTTGGTGTATGATGGTAAAACCTACACCATATGTTTGGATTTATCTCGCACAGTTATGATTGCATCAATGGTCAATTGAAACTTTCAACGCGACAATGAAAAGGTGTATCCCAAAAAGTCACGCAACTAAAAGGATGGGTAATCAATAATGTATGTAATGATTTTGAAGCGTTATCTACGTTCCTAAAATGATATTATTTTGAGTTAAAAAATTAAAAAATTATAATGAAAAAGATTATTATAACCCTGTTGAGCATGTTGGAACTTGGAAAGGAATCATGTTGCTACTTGCCATTTCTCTAGAAAGGATCATAAGGCTCTGATACTACTTCATTGGGAGGAGGATATTTGAGAAAAGTAAAGGTTATAGAAAGATATGGAGGAAGAGAACACTTTTATTACTACACAACTTTTTTTCCTATTGGCTTCTTACAAAATGTTGGAAATGACCCCAATTTGTACTAGTGACACCTCTCAAAACAATGACTCCAAATAGTTCTAGAGTTTTCTATACTAACCTAGTACAAATATTAATTGTGGTAGGTGCAACTACCATCTAGATTTTTCATGAAATTGATTAGAATAATTTTTTTTAGATCTTGGGCTAAAGTAACTCTAAAGTATAATTCTAGATGTTGGGCTAAATGTATACTAAGTCCAATGGACCAAAAATTAAAGGGAAAAGTTCACCAATGTCCCTGTGGTTTGTTTCATAATTATCTATGCCTCTGTGGTTTTTTTTATCATATATGCCTTGTGTTTTGTAAAATATGAAAAATCATAGGGATATATGTGATAAAAAACATACTTTTTTATAAACCATGGGGACATATATGATAAAAAAATTAAAAAAAATAAATGATTTTGGAGTACAGTACATGGATTGATGAACTTTTCCCGCAACTAAATTTATTCAACACATGGACCCAAGTGAAAAAGTAAACTACATTTGTGAGAATGCATATTTTAATATTAAAAAAGGCATATCATTTCTTAATATTTTTTAATATTAAGATATATTAAAAAAAGGTTGGTGTCCCCGGCTGCCGTTCACATCGACTCACCTAATTTTCAAGCAAAGTTGCTGATATCAATAATAATACTGTATGTGCCACAGTTGTCAATGTAATCGTTAACACTTTTTTAATCTTTTGTTTTAACATATATTAAATCAAGGCTAAAGAAAAGCAACTTCGCATATCCTTTAGCCGAGTTCTCAATCTCGAATATGGATCATCTGCACTTTAAAATAATACTGTACTACTTTTTACTAAAAAAAAAAATACTGTACAATTTAGTCAAACGTTAGAATTATCTGTCGAGGGAGGGAGAAGATATTTTCTGGGTCTGAACTGTGGTGATCATTTTCCAAAATAAAAAAAAAAGGAGAGAGAAAATATTAGAAAATAGAGGGATAGAAATGAATTTTTTTTTATTTATAAAAAAAGAACCATTGAATAAGTGGTGAGACTAGAGGATAATAAATTTTTCCAAAATGTGAAATCTTATTCTCATCTCTAATTAAAATAAAAAAAAAGGTAAAACACTTCTTGACAGGTAATAAGAAGTTTAAGTTTTTTTGTAGCTATAGACTCATCATAATTTATGCCATATTTTATTTTATTTTTTAAAAAAATATGGTGGGTTCCAGATTTATTTCTCTCTGCAAAATCTGATGATCTGGATTAACAGGTATAAAGCCCTTTAAAAAAATACTGTACTTTTTACACAGTCTCCTAATCTAGACAATCATATTCAAGTCTCATTCAGAAGTCTTTGACTGCAACTCTCATCTCTTATCTTTACCAAATACCAAGTTACTTTCTTCTTTTCATTCTCTCCCAATAGTGAGAACCGTTCTTCCAGTGGCTGTGGTCTACTTTTTGATTGATAAGATGCGTCGTGTTCATATCAAGGATAGGTTACTCTCATGGAGATCCAAGCTCCTGCGATCGTTTAGGGCCCTGTTGGGTTGTGTAGCTTCAAGCTCTTCCACACCGTTGGATCAGGGAGGTTCAAGCTTTTCCACACCGTTGGGTCAGGGAGGTTCAAGCTCTTACACATTGATGGATCGGGGAGGTTCAAGCTCTTACACACCGTTGGATCAGGGAGGTTCAAGCTCTTCCACATTGATGGATTGGGGAGGTTCAAGCACTTGCACACCGTTGGATCAGGGAGGTTCAAGCTCTTCCACACCAATGGATCAGGAAGGTAAAGCTTCAAGCTCTTACACACCGTTGGATCAGGGAGGTTCAAGCTCTTACACACCGTTGGACCAGGGAGGTTCAAGATCTTCCACACCGATGGACCAGGAAGGTAAAGCTTCAAGCTCTTCCACACGGATGGATCAGGAAGGTAAAGCTTCAAGCTCTTACACACTGTTGGATCAGGGAGGTTCAAGCTCTTCCACACCGATGGATCAGGAAGTTAAAGCTTCAAGCTCTTCCACACGGATGGATCAGGAAGGTAAAGCTTCAAGCTCTTCCGGTCTGAACCCGTTGTATAACGGAGGTACAACTTCAAGTTTTTCCATGGGTTCCAATAAACGGATCTGTAAATACGATGTGTTTATAAGTTTCAGAGGTACTGATACACGCAACTCTTTTGTTGATCATCTTTTCGCTCATCTCTCCAGGAAAGGTATTTTTGCCTTCAAGGATGACAAACGGCTCGAGAAAGGAGAACCCATTTCATCACAGCTTTTACAAGCAATTCAAGATTCACGGGTTTCTATTGTTGTCTTCTCCCCAGATTATGCTTCTTCAACATGGTGTTTGGATGAAATGGCTTCTATAAATGCATACAGTATGAATTTTGAACAAACTGTTTTCCCAGTTTTCTATGATGTGGATCCATCTCATGTACGAAAACAGAATGGGGTGTACGAGGATGCCTTTCTTTTACACACTAAGAGATTTGAACAAGATGAAGACAAGGTTTATCGATGGAAGAAAGCTATGGCGGATTTGGCAGAATTAGCTGGTTGGGATGTTAGGAATAAGTGAGTACTAAGATTTTTTTATTTATTATTATTATTTGAACATGAATTTCGGGTTAACAACAAATTTATATCAATATATTGGGAGTTACTAATCTGTTGCTTCAAATAGACATGTGGGGGGTCTATAATTAAAAAAAAAAAAAAAAAGGAAAGAAAAAAGCTAACACAAATCAATGAGTGTATGACATAAGATAACACAAATCAATGAGCGTATGAGATAAGATAACTATCTTCAAGAAAAATGAATCTCTTCCTTTTTTCTCATTATTTTCTTAGTTGATAATTTAATGATCTTAATTCCTTTCTCTCTTTCAGGCGAGAGTCTCAAGAGATTGAAAATATTGTTCAGGAGGTAATAAACATATTGGGTCATAAATTTTCAGGGTTTGTTGATGGCGTTATTGGGATGCAACCTCGTGTAGCAACATTAGAAAGGATTTTAGAATTAAGATCACCGGATGATGAATTTCGAGTTTTGGGAATTTGCGGGATGAGTGGAATAGGAAAAACAACTCTCGCTAATGCTTTGTATGATAGAATCTCTTATCAGTTTGACGCATGCTGTTTTATTGAGGATGTAAGCAAAATTTATAGAGAAGGTGGTGCTGTTGCCGTGCAGAAACAAATTCTTCGTCAAACTCTAAAAGAAGATCTAGACAAATCCAGTCCTTCTGAAATATCAGCAAGCCTAAGAAATAGGCTACACAAAATAAAGGTCTTTGTAGTTCTTGACAATGTTGATGAATTAAAGCAATTGCAAGAATTAGCTATAAATCCTAAATTGCTTCGCGCAGGAAGTAGAATGATTGTAACCACTAGAGATGAGCATATTATTAAAGCACATAGAGTGGATGAAATTTATAAAGCTGAACTGATGAACGATAATGACGCTTGTCAACTGTTACGCAGAAAAGCCTTCATAAGTGATGATGATTCAAATAGCAATTTTGTAGAGCTGATCCCTGAGATAGTAAAATATGCTCAAGGGCTTCCATTAGTAATTAGTGTAGTGGGTTCTCTTTTGTGTACCCGAGATGCTCCACAGTGGATAGACGCCTTGAATAGGTTGAAGAATAATCCAGACAAAAATATTATGGATGTGCTTCATTTAAGTCTTGATGGACTACAAGATGAGGAGAAAGAAACATTTCTGCACATTGCTTGTTTCTTTAAAGGGGAGAAAGAGGATTATGTAAAGCGAATTCTAGATGCTTGTGGATTGTACCCTGGCATTGGAATACAACGTCTGATTGAGACATCACTCATAATCATTAAAAATCAGAAAATTCATATGCATGAAATGTTGCAAGAATTGGGGAAGCATATTGTTCGGCAACAATTTCCCCAAGAACCAGGATTGTGGAGTAGATTGTGGCTTTACCTGGATTTCCATCATGTCTTGATGACAAAAACGGTAACAACTAATCTTTCTGAATTTGAATTTCTTGATCTTCCTTTTTTTTTCATTAGAAAGTTTTAAGATGTTAATTATTTAATAAAGACATGTAGTCATATACAAGGTTTTATTTCTATCAAAAAATAAGTTCAGTTAATTCAAGTGATTTAATTTTTTCCATTTTTTAATACATGTTTGTTATATTTTTTTAGGGAACAGACAAGGTTAAAGCTATAGTTCTAGATCAAAAAGATGCCCAAAGCCCTCTGATGATTGCGAGTGCAAAAGGATTGTCGAAGATGACAAGTCTTAGATTGCTCATATTAAATCATATGAAATTTTCAGGAGACCTTAATTTTCTTTCTAACAGCTTGCAATATCTTATGTGGGGCGGTTTCCCTTTCACTTCATTGCCATCCAATTTTGAGCCTTATGGTCTTGTTGAATTGAATATGCGTAATAGCAGCATCCGACGATTGTGGGACGGCCGCAAGGTACTTTAATATGTTTGCTTTTCATTTTTTTTATTGCTTTAAATAAATAATGGGACAACAATTATATGTCTCAATTATTTTTCAATAGAAGTGGCACAATAATTGAATTTTTTTAATTCTATAATGACATAATAATTTAAAAAATTGAAAATGAATATAATTTACTTTAAAATATTAATATGTTTGAAAGGCTTAAAAAAATGTATTAGTGGTCTAGTTTTTTGTTTAATTCAAAATAAATTGTATTCTCAATTATTTGTTAAAAGAAGTAGCATATATTATAACGATTTAAACACTATTATTTTTTTAATTTTATGGTGCCTTAATAATTTTCAGATTAAAGATTAAAATAAAAATTATAACGTTCAAATTTTTTGATAAAGCTCTTTAAAAATAAGAAAAGTCCATGACGTGAATTTTTTTTAAAAATAATCATTTTCTTACTTTTAAATTATAGTAAATCATAATTTACTTTCTCACACTTGTTATCCTTTTTTATAAATACAACTTTTCCCTCCAATTCTAATTACATGCCAAAGTAAATGAATGGATGAAATTCAAAGTTTTAATACAACACGCTAATTAGTATTTGCTAATTCTCTTTTCATAGGTTCTTCCCTCTTTAAAAAGGATAGATTTGAGCAACTCTAAAAATCTTATGAAAACTCCAATCTTTGATGGGACCCCAACACTTGAGCGGTTAGATCTCACCGGATGTACAAACCTACAACATGTCCATCAATCAATTGGAAATTTGAGTAAACTTGCTTTCTTGAGTTTGCAAAACTGTAGCAGTCTGGTTGTCCTTGGTTTTGGCAGTGACTCTAATTTAAGTTCTATGAAAGTTCTAGATCTCTCTGGTTGCACAAAACTTGAAAAAACGCC
>JAVKPL010010393.1:0-43708 GCA_032173675.1 Gastrolobium villosum | reverse complement strand
GTTATCGACGAAATTCATTTTCCGTCAAAAATCTTCGACAGAATCCATTTTCCGTCAAAAACTTCACAAAATGAATTTCTTTTGCATTTTTTTCTCATCCATTTTCGACGGAATCCATATTCCATCGAAAAACCTTACAAAATCAATTTCTTTTCCAATTTAGTTTATTCATCCGTCTTTGACGGAATTCATTTTCCGTCAAAAATCTTCGACAGATTTCATTTTTCGTCGAAAAACTTCACAAAATCAATTTCTTTTGCATTTATTTTATGCATCCGTTTTCAACGGAATCCACTTTCCTTCGAAACACAACACAAAATCAATTTCTTTTGCATTCTTCTTATTCATCTGTTTTCGACGAAATTCAATTTCCGTCGAAAAACTTCACAAAATCAATTTCTTTTGCAAATATTTTATTCATCTATTTTCGACGAAATCCATTTTCCTTCGAAAAACTTTACAAAATCAAATTATTTTCCAATTTATTTTATTCATCCGTTTTTGACGGAATACGTTTTCCGTAAAAAATCACCGACTGATTTCCTTTTTCGTCGAAAAACTTCACAAAATCAATTTCTTTTCCATTTATTTTATTCATCCGTTTTCAACGGAATCCATTTTCCTTCGAAAAACAACACAAAATCAATTTCTTTTGCATTTATTTTATTCATCCGTTTTCGACGGAATCCGTTTTCCGTCAAAAAACTTCACAAAATGAATTTCTTTTCCATTTATCTTATTCATCCGTTTTCGACGGAATTCATTTTCCGTCGAAAAACTTCACAAAATCAATTTCTTTTGCATTTATTTTATTCATCCATTTTCGACGGAATTCCTTTTCCGTCAAAAATCTTCAACAGAATCCATTTTCCGTCGAAAAACTTCACAAAATCAATTTCTTTTGCATTTATTTTATTCATCCGTTTTCGACGGAATCCATTTTCCTTCGAAAAACTTTACAAAATCAATTTATTTTCCAATTTATTTTATTCATCAATTTTCGACGGAATTCGTTTTCCGTCAAAAATCTTCGACTGCTTTCCTTTTTCGTCGAAAAACTTCATAAAATCAATTTTTTCCATTTATTTTATTCATCCGTTTTCAACGGATTCCATTTTCCTTCAAAAAACAACACAAAATCAATTTCTTTTGCATTTATTTTATTCATCCATTTTCGACGAAATCCGTTTTACGTCAAAAAACTTCACAAAATGAATTTCTTTTCCATTTATCTTATTCATCCATTTTCGACGGAATTCCTTTTCCGTCGAAAACTTCACAAAATCAATTTCTTTTTCATTTATTTTATTCATCCATTTTCGACGGAATTCATTTTCCGTCAAAAATCTTTGACGGAATCCATTTTCCGTCAAAAATCTTCGACGGAATCAATTTCATTTGCATTTATTTTATTAATCCATTTTCGACGGAATTCTTTTTCCGTCGAAAAACATCACAAAATAAATTTCTTTTGCATTAATTTTATTTATCCATTTTCGACGGAATACATTTTTCGTACAAAATCTTCGACGGAATCCATTTTTCGTCGAAAAACTTCACAAAATCAATTTCTTTTGCATTTACTTTTTTCATCCATTTTCGACGAAATCCCTTATCCGTCGAAAAACTTTACAAAATCAATTTCTTTTCCAAATTATTTTATTCATCCATTTTCGACGGAATCCGTTTTCCGTCAAAAAACTTCACAAAATCAATTTCTTTTGCATTTATTATACTCATCCATTTTTTACGGAATCCGTTTTCCGTCGAAAAACTTCACAAAATCAATTTCTTTTACTATTTATTTTATTCATCCGTTTTCGACAGATTTTATTTTCCGTAAAAAATCTTCGATGGATTTCCTTTTTCGTCGAAAAACTTCACAAAATCAATTTCATTTGCATTTATTTTATTCATCCTTTTTCAACGGAATCCATTTTGCTTCGAAAAACAACACAAAATCAATTTCTTTTGCATTTATTTTATTCATCCATTTTCGACGGAATTCATTTTCCGTCAAAAATCTTCGACAGAATCTATTTTCCGTCGAAAAACTTCATAAAATCAATTTCTTTTGCATTTATTTTATTCATCCATTTTCGACGGAATTCATTTTCCGTCAAAAATCTTATACCGAATACATTTTCCGTCGAAAAACTTCCCAAAATCAATTTCTTTTGCATTTATATTTTTCATCCATTTTCGACTGAATCCGTTTTCCGTCAAAAAAACTTCACAAAATTAATTTCTTTTGCCTTTATTTTATTCATCCATTTTCGACGGAATTCATTTTCCGTAAAAAATATTCGTCAGAATCCATTTTCCGTCGAAAAACAACACAAAATCAATTTTTTTCAATTTACTTTATTCATCCATTTTCAACGGAATACATTTTCCTTCGAAAAACAACACAAAATCAATTTCTTTTGCATTTATTTTATTAATCCCTTTTCGACGGAATTCATTTTCCGTCCAAAATCTTCAACGGAATCCATCTTTCGTGGAAAAACTTCAAAAAATCAATTACTTTTGGATTTATTTTATTCATCAATTTTCGACGGAATCAATTTTCCTTCGAAAATCTTTACAAAATCAATTTCTTTTTCAATTTATTTTATTCATCCGTTTTCAATGGAATTCGTTTTCCGTCAAAAATCTTCGACGGGTTTCATTTTCCGTCTAAAAATTTCAACGGAATCCATGTTCCATCAAAAATCTTTTACGGAATCCCTTTTCTTTCAACGGAATCCGTTTTTCTTCGAAAAACTATACAAAATCAATTTCGTTTGCAATTATTTTATTCATCCATTTTCGACGGAATCCGTTTTCCGTCAAAAATCTTCGAAGGAATCCATTTTCCGTCGGGAAACTTCACAAAATCAATTTCTTTTTCATTTATTTTATTCATCCATTTTCGACGGAATTCATTTTCCGTCAAAAATCATCGACGGAATCCATTTTCCGTCTAAAAACTTTACAAAATCAATTTCTTTTGCATTTATTTTACTCATCCATTTTCGACGAATTCCGTTTTCCGTCGAATAACTTCACAAAATCAATTTCTTTTCCTATTTATTTTATTCATCCGTTTTCGACGGATTTCGTTTTCCAAAAAAAATCTTCGACGGATTTCCTTTTTCGTCGAAAAACTTCACAAAATCAATTTCATTTGCATTTATTTTATTCATTAATTTCAACGGAATCCATTTTCCGTCGAAAAACAACACAAAATCAATTTCTTTTGCATTTATTTTATTCATCTGTTTTCGACGGAATCCGTTTTCCGTTAAAAATCTTCTACGGAATCCATTTTCTGTCGAAAAACTTCAAAAAATCATTTTCTTTTGCATTTATTTTATTAATCCGTTTTCCACGAAATTCTTTTTCCGTCAAAAAACTTCACAAAATCAATTTCTTTTGCATTTATTTTATTCATCCGTTTTTGACGGAATACATTTTCCGTCAAAAATCTTCGACGGAATCCATTTTCCGTCGAAAAACTTCACAAAATCAATTTCTTGTGCATTTATTTTTTTCATCCGTTTTCGACGGAATCCATCTTCCGTCGAAAAACTTTACAAAATCAATTTCTTTTCATATTTACTTTATTCATCCATTTTTGACGGAATTCGTTTTCCGTCAAAAATCTTCGTCGGAATTCCTTTTTTGTCGAAAAAATTCACAAAATCAATTTCTTTTGCATTTATTTTATTCATCCGTTTTCAACGGAATCCATTTTCCATCAAAAAACAACACAAAATCAATTTCTTTTACATTTATTTTATTCATCCGTTTTCGACGGAATCCGTTTTCCTTCAAAAAACTTCACAAAATGAATTTCTTTACCATTTATCTTATTCATCTGTTTTCGACGGAATTCATTTTCCGTCGACAAACTTCACAAAACCAATTTCTTTTTCATTTATTTTATTCATCCATTTTCGATGGAATTCATTTTCCATCAAAAAATTTCACAATATCAATTTCTTTTGCATTTATTTTATTCATCCATTTTCGACGGAATCTGTTTTCCGTTAAAAAAACTTCACAAAATTAATTTCTTTTGCTTTTTTTTTATTCATCCATTTACAACGGAATTCATTTTCCGTAAAAAATATTCGACAGAATCCATTTTCTGTCAAAAACTTCACAAAATCGATTTCTTTTGCATTTTTTTCTCATCCATTTTCGACGGAATCCATATTCCATCGAAAAACCTTACAAAATCAATTTCTTTTGCATTTATTTTATGCATCCGTTTTCAACGGAATCCACTTTCCTTCGAAACACAACACAAAATCAATTTCTTTTGCATTCTTCTTATTCATCTGTTTTCGACGAAATTCAATTTCCGTCGAAAAACTTCACAAAATCAATTTCTTTTGCATTTATTTTATTCATCTATTTTCGATGAAATCCATTTTCCTTCGAAAAACTTTACAAAATCAAATTATTTTCCAATTTATTTTATTCATCCGTTTTTGACGGAATACGTTTTCCGTAAAAAATCACCGACTGATTTCCTTTTTCGTCGAAAAACTTACAAAATCAATTTCTTTTCCATTTATTTTATTCATCCGTTTTCAACGGAATCCATTTTCCTTCGAAAAACAACACAAAATCAATTTCTTTTGCATTTATTTTATTCATCCGTTTTCGATGGAATCTGTTTTCCGTCAAAAAACTTCACAAAATGAATTTCTTTTCCATTTATCTTATTCATCCGTTTTCGACGGAATTCATTTTCCGTCGAAAAACTTCACAAAATCAATTTCTTTTGCATTTATTTTTTATTCATCCATTTTCGACGGAATTCCTTTTCCGTCAAAAATCTTCCACAGAATCCATTTTCCGTCGAAAAACTTCACAAAATCAATTTCTTTTGCATTTATTTTATTCATCCGTTTTCGACGGAATCCATTTTCCTTCGAAAAACTTTACAAAATCAAATTATTTTCCAATTTATTTTATTCATCAATTTTCGACGGAATTCGTTTTCCGTCAAAAATCTTCGACTGCTTTCCTTTTTCGTCGAAAAACTTCATAAAATCAATTTTTTTCCATTTATTTTATTCATCCGTTTTCAACGGATTCCATTTTCCTTCAAAAAACAACACAAAATCAATTTCTTTTGCATTTATTTTATTCATCCGTTTTCGACGAAATCCATTTTACGTCAAAAAACTTCACAAAATGAATTTCTTTTCCATTTATCTTATTCATCCATTTTCGACGGAATTCCTTTTCCGTCGAAAAACTTCACAAAATCAATTTCTTTTTCATTTATTTTATTCATCCATTTTCGACGGAATTCATTTTCCGTCAAAAATCTTTGACGGAATCCATTTTCCGTCAAAAATCTTTGACGGAATCCATTTTCCGTCAAAAATCTTCGACGGAATCCATTTTCCGTCAAAAATCTTCGACGGAATCCATCACAAAATCAATTTCTTTTTCATTTATTTTATTCATCCATTTTCGACGGAATTCATTTTCCGTCAAAAATCATCGATGGAATCCATTTTCCGTCAAAAAACTTCACAAAATCAATTTCATTTGCATTTATTTTATTAATCCATTTTCGACGGAATTCGTTTTCCGTCGAAAAACATCACAAAATAAATTTCTTTTGCATTAATTTTATTCATCCATTTTCGACGAAATACATTTTCCGTCAAAAATCTTCGACGGAATCCATTTTTCGTCGAAAAACTTCACAAAATCAATTTCTTTTGCATTTACTTTTTTCATCCATTTTCGACGAAATCCCTTTTCCGTCGAAAAACTTTACAAAATCAATTTCTTTTCCAAATTATTTTATTCATCAATTTTCGACGGAATCCGTTTTCCGTCAAAAAACTTCACAAAATGAATTTCTTTTCCATTTATCTTACTCATCCTTTTTCGATGGAATTCATTTTCTGTCGAAAAACTTCACAAAATCAATTTCTTTTTCATTTATTTTATTTTTCCATTTTCGACGGAATTCATTTTCCGTCAAAAATCATCGATGGAAACCATTTTCCGTCGAAAAAATTCACAAAATCAATTTCTTTTGCATTTATTATACTCATCAATTTTTGACGGAATCCGTTTTCCGTCGAAAAAATCACAAAATCAATTTCTTTTACTATTTATTTTATTCATCCGTTTTCGACAGATTTTATTTTTCGTAAAAAATCTTCGACGGATTTCCTTTTTCGTCGAAAAACTTCACAAAATCAATTTCATTTGCATTTATTTTATTCATCTTTTTTCAACGGAATCCATTTTGCTTCGAAAAACAACACAAAATCAATTTCTTTTGCATTTATTTTATTCATCCATTTTCGACGGAATCCGTTTTCCGTTGAAAAAATTCACAAAATCAATTTCTTTTGCATTTATTTTATTCATCCGTTTTCGATGGAATTCATTTTCCATCAAAAAATTTCACAATATCAATTTCTTTTGCATTTATTTTATTCATCCATTTTCGACGGAATCCGTTTTCCGTCAAAAAACTCCACAAAATTAATTTCTTTTGCCTTTATTTTATTCATCCATTTTCGACGGAATTCATTTTCCGTAAAAAATATTCGTCAGAATCCATTTTCCGTCGAAAAACTTCACAAAATCAATTTCTTTTGCATTTATTTTATTCATCCATTTTCCTTCGAAAAACTTTACAAAATGAAATTATTTTGCAATTTATTTTATTCATCCGTTTTTGACGGAATTCGTTTTCCATCAAAAATCTTCGACTGATTTCCTTTTTCGTCGAAAAACTTCACAAAATCAATTTTTTTCAATTTATTTTATTCATCCATTTTCAACGGAATACATTTTCCTTCGAAAAACAACACAAAATCAATTTCTTTTGCATTTATTTTATTAATCTCTTTTCGACGGAATTCATTTTCCGTCCAAAATCTTCAACGGAATCCATTTTTCGTCGAAAAACTTCAAAAAATCAATTACTTTTGCATTTATTTTATTCATCAGTTTTCGACGGAATCAATTTTCCTTCGAAAATCTTTGCAAAATCAATTTCTTTTTCAATTTATTTTATTCATCCGTTTTCAATGGAATTCGTTTTCCGTCAAAAATCTTCGACGGGTTTCCTTTTTCGTCGAAAAACTTCACAAAATCAATTTCTTTTGAATTTATTTTTTTCATCCGTTTTCAACGGAATCCATTTTCCTTCGAAAACAACCCAAAATCAATTTCGTTTGCAATTATTTTATTCATCCATTTTCCACGGAATCCGTTTTCCGTCAAAAATCTTCGAAGGAATCCATTTTCCGTCGAAAAACTTCACAAAATCAATTTCTTTTGCATTTATTTTACTCATCCATTTTCGACGAATTCCATTTTCCGTCGAATAACTTCACAAAATCAATTTCTTTTCCTATTTATTTTATTCATCCATTTTCGACGGATTTCGTTTTCCGAAAAAAATCTTCGACGGATTTCCTTTTTCGTCGAAAAACTTCACAAAATCAATTTCATTTGCATTTATTTTATTCTTTCATTTCAACGGAATCCATTTTCCTTCGAAAAACAACACAAAATCAATTTCTTTTGCATTTATTTTATTCATCTGTTTTCGATGGAATCCGTTTTACGTTAAAAAACTTCACAAAATGAATTTCTTTTCCATTTATCTTATTTATCCGTTTTCGACGGAATCCATTTTCCATCAAAAATCTTCAACGTAATCCATTTTCTGTCGAAAAACTTCAAAAAATCATTTTCTTTTGTATTTATTTTATTAATCCGTTTTCCACGAAATTCTTTTTCCGTCGAAAAACTTCACAAAATCAATTTCTTTTGCATTTATTTTATTCATCCATTTTTGACGAAATACATTTTCCGTCAAAAATCTTCGACGGAATCCATTTTCCGTCGAAAAACTTCACAAAATCAGTTTCTTGTGCATTTATTTTTTTCATCCGTTTTCGACGGAATCCATCTTCCGTCGAAAAACTTTACAAAATCAATTTCTTTTCATATTTATTTTATTCATCCATTTTTGACGGAATTCGTTTTCCGTCAAAAATCTTCGACGGAATTCCTTTTTCGTCGAAAAAATTCACAAAATCAATTTCTGTTGCATTTATTTTATTCATCTGTTTTCAACAGAATCCATTTTCCTTCGAAAAACAACACAAAATCAATTTCTTTTACATTTATTTTATTTATCCATTTTCGACGGAATCCGTTTTCGATCAAAAAACTTCACAAAATGAATTTCTTTACCATTTATCTTATTCATCTGTTTTCGACGGAATTCATTTTCCGTCGACAAACTTCACAAAATCAATTTCTTTTTCATTTATTTTATTCATCCATTTTCGATGGAATTCATTTTCCGTCAAAAATCATCGATGGAATCCATTTTCCGTCGAAAAACTTCACAAAATCAATTTCTTTTGCATTTATTTTGCTCATCCATTTTCGACGGAATCCATTTTCCGACGAGAAACTTCACAAAATCAGTTTCTTTTCATATTTATTTTATTCATCCGTTTTCGACGGATTTCGTATTCCGTAAAAAATCTTCGACGGATTTCCTTTTCGTCGAAAAACTTCACAAAATCAATTTCATTTGCATTTCTTTTATTCATCTGTTTTCAACGGAATCCATTTTGCTTCGAAAAAAAACACAAAATCAATTTCTTTTGCATTTATTTTATTCATCTATTTTCGACGGAATTCCTTTTCCGTCCAAAATCTTCTACGGAATCCATTTTTCGTCGAAAAACTTCACAAAATCAATTTCTTTTGCATTTATTTTATTCATCTGTTTTCGACGGAATCCGTTTTCCATCGAAAAAATTTACAAAATCAATTTCTTTTGCAATTTATTTTATTCATCCGTTTTCGACAGAATTCATTTTTCATCAAAAATCTTCGACAAAATCCATTTTACGTCAAAAAACTTAACAAAATCAATTTATTTTTCATTTATTTTACTCATCCATTTTCGACGGAATCCATTTTCCGTCGAAAAACTTCACAAAATCAGTTTCTTTTCCTATTTATTTTATTCATCCGTTTTCGACGAATTTCGTTTTCCGTAAAAAATCTTCGACGGATTTCCTTTTCGTCGAAAAACTTCACAAAATCAATCTCATTTGCATTTATTTTATTCATCCGTTTTCAACGGAATCCATTTTGCTTCGAAAAACAACACAAAATCAATTTGTTTTGCATTTATTTTATTCATCTATTTTCGACGGAATTCATTTTCCGTCCAAAATCTTCGACGGAATCCATTTTTCGTCGAAAAACTTCACAAAATCAATTTCTTTTGCATTTATTTTATTCATCCGTTTTCGACGGAATTCGTTTTCCGTCGAAAAACTTCACAAAATGAATTTCTTTTGCAATTTATTTTATTCATCCGTTTTCGACAGAATTCGTTTTTCATCAAAAATCTTCGACAGAATCCATTTTCCGTCAAAAAACTTCACAAAATCAATTTCTTTTTCATTTATTTTATTCATCCATTTTCGACGGAATTCATTTTCCGTCAAAAATCATCGACGGAATCCATTTTCCGTCGAAAAAATTCACAAAATCAATTTCTTTTGCATTTATTTTACTCATCCATTTTCGACGAAATCCGTTTTACGTCGAAAAACTTCACAAAATCAATTTCTTTTCCTATTTATTTTATTCATCTGTTTTCGACGGATTTCGTTTTCCGTAAAAGATCTTCGACGGATTTCCTTTTTCGTAGAAAAACTTCACAAAATCAATTTCATTTGCATTTATTTTATTCATCCATTTCAACGGAATCCATTTTCCTTCGAAAAACAACACAAAATCAATTTCTATTGCATTTATTTTATTCATCCGTTTTCGATGGAATCCGTTTTCCGTCAAAAAACTTCACAAAATGAATTTCTTTTCAATTTATCTTATTTATCCGTTTTCGACGGAATTCATTTTCCGTTCAAAATCTTCAACGGAATCCATTTTCCATCAAAAATCTTCTACGGAATCTATTTTCTGTCGAAAAACTTCAAAAAATCAATTTCTTTTTCATTTATTTTATTAATCTATTTTCGACGAAATTCTTTTTCCGTCGAAAAACTTCACAAAATCAATTTCTTTTGCATTTATTTTATTCATCCATTTTTGACGGAATACATTTTCCGTTAAATATCTTCGACGGTATCCATTTTCCGTCGAAAAACTTCACAAAATCAATTTCTTGTGCATTTATTTTTTTAACCGTTTTCGACGGAATCCATTTTCCGTCGAAAAACTTTACAAAATCAATTTCTTTTCATATTTATTTTATTCATCCATTTTTGACGGAATTCGTTTTCCATCAAAAATCTTCGACGGAATTCCTTTTTCGTCGAAAAAATTCATAAAATCAATTTCTTTTGCATTTATTTTATTCATCCGTTTTCAACGGAATCCATTTTCCTTCGAAAAACAACACAAATTCAATTTCTTTTACATTTATTTTATTCATCCGTTTTCGACGGAATCCGTTTTCCGTCAAAAAAAATTCACAAAATGAATTTCTTTACCATTTATCTTATTCATCTATTTTCGACGGAATTCATTTTCCGTCGAAAAACATCACAAAATCAATTTCTTTTTCATTTATTTTATTCATCCATTTTCGACGGAATTCATTTTCCGTCAAAAATCATCGACGGAATCCATTTTCCGTTGAAAAACTTCACAAAATCAATTTCTTTTGCATTTATTTTACTCAACCATTTTCGACGGAATCCATTTTCCGACGAAAAACTTCACAAAATCAATTTCTTTTCCTATTTATTTTATTCATCCATTTTCGACGGATTTCGTTTTCCGTAAAAAATCTTCGACGGATTTCCTTTTCGTCGAAAAACTTCACAAAATCAATTTCATTTGCATTTATTTTATTCATCCGTTTTCAACGGAATCCATTTTGCTTCGAAAAACAACACAAAATCAATTTCTTTTGCATTTATTTTATTCATCTATTTTCGACGGAATTCATTTTTCGTCCAAAATCTTCGACGGAATCCATTTTTCGTCGAAAAACTTCACAAAATCAAATTCTTTTGCATTTATTTTATTCATCAGTTTTCAACGGAATCCGTTTTCCTTCGAAAAGATTTACAAAATCAATTTCTTTTGCAATTTATTTTATTCATCCGTTTTCGACAGAATTCATTTTTCATCCAAAATCTTCGACACAATCCATTTTCCGTCAAAAAACTTCACAAAATCAATTTCTTTTTCATTTATTTTACTCATCCATTTTCGACGGAATCCATTTTCCGTCGAAAATCTTCACAAAATCAGTTTCTTTTCCTATTTATTTTATTCATCCGTTTTCGACGGATTTCGTTTTCCGTAAAAAATCTTCGACGGATTTCCTTTTCGTCGAAAAACTTCACAAAATCAATTTCATTTGCATTTATTTTATTCATCCGTTTTCAACGGAATCCATTTTTCTTCGAAAAACAACACAAAATCAATTTCTTTTGCATTTATTTTATTCATATATTTTCGACGGAATTCATTTTCCGTCCAAAATCTTCGACGGAATCCATTTTTCGTCGAAAAACTTCACAAAATCAATTTCTTTTGCATTTATTTTATTCATCCGTTTTCGACGGAATTCATTTTCTGTCGAAAAACTTCACAAAATGAATTTCTTTTGCAATTTATTTTATTCATCCGTTTTCGACAGAATTCGTTTTTCATCAAAAATCTTCGACAGAATCCATTTTCCGTCAAAAAATAACACAAAATCAATTTCTTTTTCATTTATTTTATTCATCCATTTTCGACGGAATTCATTTTCCGTCAAAAATCATCGACGGAATCCATTTTCCGTCGAAAAACTTCACAAAATCAATTTCTTTTGCATTTATTTTGCTCATCCATTTTCGACGAAATCCGTTTTACGTCGAAAAACTTCACAAAATCAATTTATTTTCCTATTTATTTTATTCATCCGTTTTCGACGGATTTCGTTTTCCGTAAAAAATCTTCGACGGATTTCCTTTTTCGTCGAAAAACTTCACAAAATCAATTTCATTTGCATTTAATTTATTCATCCATTTCAACGGAATCCATTTTCCTTCGAAAAACAACACAAAATCAATTTCTTTTGCATTTATTTTATTCATCCGTTTTTGACGGAATCCGTTTTCCGTCAAAAAACTTCACAAAATGAATTTCTTTTCCATTTATCTTATTTATCCGTTTTCGACGGAATTCATTTTCCGTCAAAAATCTTCGACGGAATCCATTTTCCATCAAAAATATTCTACGAAATCCATTTTCACTCGAAAAACTTCAAAAAATCAATTTCTTTTGCGTTTATTTTATTAATCCGTTTTCGACGAAATTCTTTTTCCGTCGAAAAACTTCACAAAATCAATTTCTTTTGCATTTATTTTATTCATCCGTTTTTGACGGAATACATTTTCCGTCAAAAATCTTCGACGGAATCCATTTTCCGTCGAATAACTTCACAAAATCAATTTCTTGTGCATTTATTTTTTTCATCCGTTTTCGACGGAATCCATTTTCCTTCGAAAAACAACACAAAATCAATTTCTTTTACACTTATTTTATTCATCCGTTTTCGACGGAATCCGTTTTCCGTCAAAAAACTTCACAAAATGAATTTCTTTACCATTTATCATATTCATCCGTTTTCGACGGAATTCATTTTCCGTCGACAAACTTCACAAAATCAAATTCTTTTCATTTATTTTATTCATCCATTTTCGACGGAATTCATTTTCCGTCAAAAATCATCAACGGAATCCATTTTCCGTTGAAAAACTTCACAAAATCAATTTCTTTTGCATTTATTTTACTCATCCATTTTCGTCGGAATCCATTTTCCGTCGAAAAACTTCACAAAATCAGTTTCTTTTCCTATTTATTTTATTCATCCGTTTTCGACGGATTTCATTTTCCGTAAAAAATCTTCGACGGATTTCCTTTTCGTCGAAAAACTTCACAAAATCAATTTCATTTACATTTATTTTATTCATCCATTTTCAACGGAATCCATTTTGCTTCGAAAAACAACACAAAATCAATTTCTTTTGCATTTATCTTTTTCATCCATTTTCGACATAGTTCATTTTTCATCCAAAATCTTCGACGGAATCCAGTTTTTGTCGAAAAACTTCACAAAATCATTTTTTTTTGCATTTATTTTATTCATCAGTTTTCGACGGAATCCGTTTTCCTTCGAAAAACTTTACAAAATCAATTTCTTTTTTAATTTATTTTATTCATCCGTTTTCGATGGAATTCATTTTCCGTCAAAAATCTTCGAAAGATTTCCTTTTTCTTCGAAAAACTTCACAAAATCAATTTATTTTGAATTTATTTTATTAATCCGTTTTCAACGGAATACATTTTCCTTCGAAAAACAACACAAAATCCATTTCTTTTGCAATTTTTTTATTCACCCATTTTCGACGGAATCCGTTTTCCGTCAAAAATCTTCGAAGGAATCCATTTTCCGTCGAAAAACTTCATAAAATCAATTTCTTTTGCATTTATTTTTTTCATCCATTTTCGACGGAATCCGTTTTCCGTCGAAAAACTTCACAAAATCAATTTCTTTTTCATTTATTTTATTCATCCATTTTCAACGGAAATCATTTTCCGTCAAAAATCATCGACGGAATTCATTTTCCGTCGAAAAACTTCACAAAATCAATTTCTTTTGCATTTATTTTACTCATCCATTTTCGACGAAATCCGTTTTCTGTCGAAAAACTTCACAAAATCAATTTCTTGTCCTATTTATTTTATTCATCCGTTTTCGACGGATTTCGTTTTCCGTAAAAAATCTTCGACGGATTTCCTTTTCATCGAAAAGCTTCACAAAATCAATTTCATTTGCATTTATTTTATTCATTCGTTTTCAACTTAATCCATTTTGCTTCGAAAAACCACACAAAATCATTTTCTTTTGCAATTATTTTATTCATCCATTTTCGACCGAATTCATTTTTCGTCCAAAATCTACGACGGATTCCCTTTTTCGTCGAAAAACTTTACAAAATCAATTTCCTTTGCATTTATTTTATTCATCCATTTTCGACGAAATTCGTTTCCCGTCGAAAACTTCACAAAATTAGTTTCTTTTGCATTTATTTTATTCATCCGTTTTCGGAGGAATTTGTTTTCCGTCGAAAAACTTCACAAAATCAATTTCTTTTGCATTTATTTTATTCATCCATTTTCGACGGAATTCGTTTTCCGTCAAAAATCTTCGACGAAATCCATTTTTGTCGAAAAACTTCACAAAATCAATTTCTTTTACATTTATTTTATTCATCCAGTTTTGATGGAAATCATATTCCGACAAAAATCTTCGACGGAATCCATTTTCAGTCAAAAATCTTCTACGGAATCCATTTTCCGTCGAAAAACTTCACAAAGTTAATTTCTTTTGCATTTATTTTATTCATCCATTTTCGACGGAATTTTTTTTCCGTCGAAAAACTTCACAAAATCAATTTCTTTTGCATTTATTTTATTCATCCGTTTTTAACGGAATCCATTTTCCTTCGAAAAAACACAAAATCAATTTCTTTTGCATTTATTTAATTCTTCTGTTTTCGACGGAATCTGTTTTCCGTCAAAAAACTTCACAAAATCAATTTCTTTTGCATTTATTTTTTTCATCCGTTTTCGACGGAAATCATTTTCCGACGAAAAACTTCACAAAATCAATTTCTTTTTCATTTATTTTATTCATCCATTTTCGACGGAATTCATTTTCCGTCAAAAATCATTGACGGAATCCATTTTTCGTCGAAAAATTTCACAAAATCAATTTCTTTTGCATTTGTCTTACTCAACCATTTTCGACGGAATCCATTTTCGACGAAAAACTTCACAAAATCAATTTCTTTTCCTATTTATTTTATTCATCTGTTTTCAACGGATTTCGTTTTCGGAAAAAAATATTAGACGGATTTCCTTTTTCGACGAAAGACTTCACAAAATCAATTTCATTTGCTTTTTTTTATTAATCCATTTTTAACGGAATCCATTTTCCTTCGAAAAACAACACAAAATCAATTTCTTTTGCATTTATTTTATTCATCCATTTTCGACGGAATCTGTTTTCCGTCAAAAAACTTCACAAAATGAATTTCTTTTCCATTTATCTTATTCATCCATTTTCGACGGAATTCATTTTCCGTCAAAAAACTTCACAAAATCAATTTCTTTTCCTATTTATTTTATTCATCTGTTTTCGACGGATTTCGTTTTCGGAAAAAAATATTAGACGGATTTCCTTTTTCGACGAAAGACTTCACAAAATCAATTTCATTTGCTTTTTTTTTATTAATCCATTTTTAGCGGAATCCATTTTCCTTCGAAAAACAACACAAAATCAATTTCTTTTGCATTTATTTTATTCATCCGTTTTTGACGGAATCCGTTTTCCGTCAAAAAACTTCACAAAATGAATTTCTTTTCCATTTATTTATTTATCCGTTTTCGACGGAATTCATTTTCCGTCAAAAATCTTCGACGGAATCCATTTTCCATCAAAAATATTCTACGAAATCCATTTTCTCTCGAAAAACTTCAAAAAATCAATTTCTTTTGCGTTTATTTTATTAATCCGTTTTCGACGAAATTCTTTTTCCGTCGAAAAACTTCACAAAATCAATTTCTTTTGCATTTATTTTATTCATCTGTTTTTGACGGAATACATTTTCCGTCAAAAATCTTCGACGGAATCCATTTTCCGTCGAATAACTTCACAAAATCAATTTCTTGTGCATTTATTTTTTTCATCCGTTTTCGACGGAATCCATTTTCCTTCGAAAAACAACACAAAATCAATTTCTTTTACACTTATTTTATTCATCCGTTTTCGACGGAATCCGTTTTCCGTCAAAAAACTTCACAAAATGAATTTCTTTACCATTTATCATATTCATCCGTTTTCGACGGAATTCATTTTCCGTCGACAAACTTCACAAAATCAAATTCTTTTTCATTTATTTTATTCATCCATTTTCGACGGAATTCATTTTCCGTCAAAAATCATCAACGGAATCCATTTTCCGTTGAAAAACTTCACAAAATCAATTTCTTTTGCATTTATTTTACTCATCCATTTTCGACGGAATCCATTTTCCGTCGAAAAACTTCACAAAATCAGTTTCTTTTCCTATTTATTTTATTCATCCGTTTTCGACGGATTTCATTTTCCGTAAAAAATCTTCGACGGATTTCCTTTTCGTCGAAAAACTTCACAAAATCAATTTCATTTACATTTATTTTATTCATCCATTTTCAACGGAATCCATTTTGCTTCGAAAAACAACACAAAATCAATTTCTTTTGCATTTATCTTTTTCATCCATTTTCGACGTAGTTCATTTTTCGTCCAAAATCTTCGACCGAATCCAGTTTTCATCGAAAAACTTCACAAAATCATTTTTTTTGCATTTATTTTATTCATCAGTTTTCGACGGAATCCGTTTTCCTTCGAAAAACTTTACAAAATCAATTTCTTTTTTAATTTATTTTATTCATCCGTTTTCGATGGAATCCATTTTCCGTCAAAAATCTTCGAAAGATTTCCTTTTTCTTCGAAAAACTTCACAAAATCAATTTATTTTGAATTTATTTTATTAATCTGTTTTCAACGGAATCCATTTTCCTTCGAAAAACAACACAAAATCAATTTGTTTTGCAATTTTTTTATTCACCCATTTTCGACGGAATCCGTTTTCCGTCAAAAATCTTCGAAGGAATCCATTTTCCGTCGAAAAACTTCACAAAATCAATTTCTTTTGCATTTATTTTTTTCATCCATTTTCGACGGAATCCGTTTTCCGTCGAAAAACTTCACAAAATCAATATCTTTTTCATTTATTTTATTCATCCATTTTCAACGGAAATCATTTTCCGTCAAAAATCATCGACGGAATCCATTTTCCGTCGAAAAACTTCACAAAATCAATTTCTTTTGCATTTATTTTACTCATCCATTTTCGACGAAATCCGTTTTCTGTCGAAAAACTTCACAAAATCAATTTCTTGTCCTATTTATTTTATTCATCCGTTTTCGACGGATTTCGTTTTTCGTAAAAAATCTTCGACGGATTTCCTTTTCATCGAAAAGCTTCACAAAATCAATTTCATTTGCATTTATTTTATTCATTCGTTTTCAACTTAATCCATTTTGCTTCGAAAAACCACACAAAATCATTTTCTTTTGCAATTATTTTATTCATCCATTTTCGACCGAATTCATTTTTCGTCCAAAATCTTCGACGGATTCCCTTTTTCATCGAAAAACTTTACAAAATCAATTTCCTTTGCATTTATTTTATTCATCCATTTTCGACGAAATTCGTTTTCCGTCGAAAACTTCACAAAATCAGTTTCTTTTGCATTTATTTTATTCATCTGTTTTCGACGGAATTTGTTTTCCGTCAAAAAACTTCACAAAATGAATTTCTTTTGCAATTTATTTTATTCATCCGTTTTCGACAGAATTCGTTTTTCATCAAAAATCTTTGACAGAATCCATTTTCGGTCAAAAAACTTCACAAAATCAATTTCTTTTACATTTATTTTATTCATCCAGTTTTGATGGAAATCATATTCCGACAAAAATCTTCGACGGAATCCATTTTCCGTCAAAAATCTTCTACGGAATCCATTTTCCGTCGAAAAACTTCACAAAGTTAATTTCTTTTGCATTTATTTTATTCATCCATTTTCGACGGAATTTTTTTTTCCGTCGAAAAACTTCACAAAATCAATTTCTTTTGCATTTATTTTATTCATCCGTTTTTAACGGAATCCATTTTCCTTCGACAAAAACACAAAATCAATTTCTTTTGCATTTATTTAATTCTTCTGTTTTCGACGGAATCTGTTTTCCGTCAAAAAACTTCACAAAATGAATTTATTTTCCATATATCTTATTCATCCGTTTTCGACGGAATTCATTTTCCGACGAAAAACTTCACAAAATCAATTTCTTTTTCATTTATTTTATTCATCCATTTTCGACGGAATTCATTTTCCGTCAAAAATCATCGACGGAATCCATTTTTCGTCGAAAAATTTCACAAAATCAATTTCTTTTGCATTTGTCTTACTCAACCATTTTCGACGGAATCCATTTTCGACGAAAAACTTCACAAAATCAATTTCTTTTCCTATTTATTTTATTCATCTGTTTTCGACGGATTTCGTTTTCGGAAAAAAATATTAGACGGATTTCCTTTTTCGACGAAAGACTTCACAAAATCAATTTCATTTGCTTTTTTTTTTATTAATCCATTTTTAACGGAATCCATTTTCCGTCAAAAATCTTCGACCTAATCCATTTTCGACGGAATCTGTTTTCCGTCAAAAAACTTCACAAAATGAATTTCTTTTCCATTTATCTTATTCATCCATTTTCGACGGAATTCATTTTCCGTCGAAAAACTTCACAAAATCAATTTCTTTTGCATTTATTTTATTCATCCATTTTCTACGAAATTCATTTTCCGTCAAAAATCTTCGACAGAATCCATTTTCCGTCGAAAAACTTCACAAAATCAATTTCTTTTGCATTTATTTGATTCTTCCGTTTTTTACGGAATCCATTTTCCTTCGAAAAACTTTACAAAATCAAATTATTTTCCAATTTATTTTATTCATCCGTTTTCGACGGAATTCGTTTTTCGTCAAAAATCTTCGACTGATTTCCTTCTTCGTCGAAAAACTTCACAAAATCAATTTCTTTTCCATTTATTTTATTCATCCGTTTTCAACGGAATCCATTTTCCTTCGAAAAACAACACAAAATCAATTTCTTTTGCATTTATTTTATTCATCCATTTTCGACGGAATCCGTTTTCCGTCAAAAAACTTCACAAAATGAATTTCTTTTCCATTTATCTTATTCATCCGTTTTCGACGGAATTCATTTTCCATCGAAAAACTTCACAAAATCAATTTCTTTTGCATTTATTTTATTCATCCATTTTCTACGAAATTCGTTTTCCGTAAAAAATCTTTGACAAAATCCATTTTACGTCGAAAAACTTCACAAAATCAATATCTTTTGCATTTATTTTATTCATCCATTTTCGACGGAATCCATTTTCCTTCGAAAAACTTTACAAAATCAAATTATCTTCCAATTTATTTTATTCATCCATTTTCGACGGAATTCGTTTTCCGTCAAAAATCTTCGACTGATTTCCTTTTTCGTCGAAAAACTTCACCAAATCAGTTTCTTTTGCATTTATTTTATTCATCCATTTTCCTTCGAAAAACTTAACAAAATCAAATTATTTTCCAATTTATTTTATTCATCCGTTTTCGACGGAATTCATTTTCCGTCAAAAATCTTCGACTGATTTCCTTTTTCGTCGAAAAACTTCACAAAATCAATTTCTTTTCCATTTATTTTATTCATCCCTTTTTCAACGGAATCCATTTTCCTTCGAAAAACAACACAAAATCAATTTCTTATGCATTTATTTTATTCATCCACTTTCGACGGAATCCGTTTTCCGTCAAAAAACTTCACAAAATGAATTTCTTTTCCATTTATCTTATTTATCCGTTTTCGACGGAATTCATTTTCCGTCAAAAATCTTCGACAGAATCCATTTTCCGTCGAAAAACTTCACAAAATCAATTTCTTTTGCATTTATTTTATTCATCCGTTTTCGAAGGAATGCATTTGCCTTCGAAAAACTTTACAAAATCAAATTTTTTTCCAACTTATTTTATAAATCCGTTTTCGACGGAATTCGTTTTCCGTCAAAAATCTTCGACTGATTTCCTTTTTTGTCGAAAATCTTCACAAAATCAATTTTATTTCCATTTATTTTATTCACCCGTTTTCAACGGAATCCAATTTCCTTCGAAAAATAACACAAAATCAATTTCTTTTCCATTTATTTTATTCATCCATTTTCGACGGAATCCGTTTTCCTTCAAAAAAACTTCACAAAATCAATTTCTTTTGCATTTATTTTATTCATCCATTTTCGACGGAATTTGTTTTCCGTCCAAAATCTTCGACATAATCCACTTTCCGTCAAAAAACTTCACAAAATCAATTTCTTTTGCATTTATTTTATTCATCCATTTTTGACGGAATCCATTTTCCTTTGAAAAACTTTACAAAATCAAATTATTTTCCAATTTATTTTATTCATCCATTTTCGACGGAATTCGTTTTCCGTGAAAAAATTTCGACTGATTTCCTTTTTCGTCGAAAAATTCATAAAATCAATTTCTTTTCCATTTATTTTATTCATCCGTTTTCAACGGAATCCATTTTCCTTCGAAAAACAACACAAAATCAATTTCTTTTGCATTTGTTTTAATCATCCATTTTCGACGGAATCCGTTTTCCGTCAAAAAACTTCACAATATGAATTTCTTTTCCATTTATCTTATTCATCCGTTTTCGACGGAAGTCATTTTCCGTCGAAAAACTTCACAAAATCAATTTCTTTTGCATTTATTTTATTCATCGATTTTCGACGGAATTCATTTTCCGTAAAAAATCTTCGACAGAATCCATTTTCCGTCGAAAAACTTCACAAAATCAATTTCTTTTGCATTTATTTTATTCATCCGTTTTCGACGGAATCCATTTTCCTTCGAAAAACTTTACAAAATCAAATTATTTTCCAATTTATTTTATTCATCCATTTTCGACGGAATTCGTTTTCCGTCAAAAATCTTCGACTGATTTCCTTTTTCGTCGAAAAACTTCACAAAATCAATTTCTTTTGCATTTATTTTATTTATCCGTTTTTTGACGGAATCCATTTTCCTTCGAAAATCTTTACAAAATCAAATTATTTTCCAATTTATTTTATTCATCCATTTTCGACGGAATTCATTTTCCGTCAAAAATCTTCGACTGATTTCCTTTTTCGTCGAAAAACCTCAAAAAATCAATTTCATTTCCATTTAATTTATTCATCCGTTTTCAACGGAATCCATTTTCCTTCGAAAAATAACACAAAATCAATTTCTTTTCATTTATTTTATTCATCCATTTTCGACGGAATCCGTTTTCCGTCAAAAAACTTCACAATATGAATTTCTTTTCCATTTATCTTATTCATCCGTTTTCGACGGAATTCATTTTCCGTCGAAAAACTTCACAAAATCAATTTCTTTTGCATTTATTTTATTCATCCATTTTCGACGGAATTCATTTTCCGTAAAAAATCTTCGACATAATCCATTTTCCGTCGAAAAACTTCACAAAATCAATTTATTTTGCCTTTATTTTATTCATCCGTTTTCGACGGAATCCATTTTCCTTCGAAAAAATTTACAAAATCAAATTATTTTCCAATTTATTTTATTCATCCATTTTCGACGGAATTCGTTTTCCGTAAAAAATCTTCGACTGAATTCCTTTTTCGTCGAAAAACCTCACAAAATCAATTTCTTTTGCATTTATTTTATTCATCCGTTTTCGACGGAATTCGTTTTCCATCAAAAATCTTCGACTGATTTCGTTTTTCGTCGAAAAACTTCACAAAATCAATTTCTTTTCCATTTATTTTATTCATCCGTTTTCAACGGAATCCATTTTCCTTTGAAAAACAACAGAAAATCAATTTCTTTTGCATTTATTTTATTCATCCATTTTCGACGGAATCTGTTTTCCATCAAAAAACTTCACAAAATGAATTTCTTTTCCATTTATCTTATTCATCCATTTTCGACGGAATTCATTTTCCGTCGAAAAACTTCACAAAATCAATTTCTTTTGCATTTATTTTATTCATCCATTTTCGACGGAATTCATTTTCCGTCAAAAATCTTCGACATAATCCATTTTCCGTCGAAAAACCTCACATAATCAATTTCTTTTGCATTTATATTATTCATCCGTTTTCGACTGAATCCATTTTCCTTCGAAAAACTTTACAAAATCAAATTATATTCCATTTTATTTTATTCATCCATTTTCGACGGAATTCGTTTTCCGTCAAAAATCTTCGACGGAATCCATTTTCCGTCGAAAAACTTCACAAAATCAATTTATTTTGCATTTATTTTATTCATCTGTTTTTGACGGAATCCATTTTCCTTCGAAAAACTTTAAAAAATCAAATTATTTTCCAATTTATTTTATTCATCCGTTTTCGACGGAATTCGTTTTCCCTCAAAAATCTTCGACTGATTTCCTTTTTCGTCGAAAAACTTCACAAAATCAATTTCTTTTCCATTTATTTTATTCATCCGTTTTCAACGGAATCCATTTTCCTTCGAAAAACAACCCAAAATCAATTTAATATGCATTTATTTTATTCATCCATTTTCGACGGAATCCGTTTTCCGTCAAAAAACTTTACAAAATGAATTTCTTTTCCATTTATCTTATTCATGCATTTTGACCGAATTCATTTTCCGTCGAAAAACTTCACAAAATCAATTTCTTTTGCATTTATTTTATTCATTCATTTTCGATGAAATTCATTTTCCGTCAAAAATCTTCGACAAAATCCATTTTCCGTCGAAAAACTTCACAAAATCAATTTCTTTTGCATTTATTTTATTCATCCGTTTTCGAAGGAATCCATTTTCCTACGAAAAACTTTACAAAATCAAATTATTTTTCCAACTTATTTTATAAATCTGTTTTCGACGGAATTCGTTTTCCGTCAAAAATCTTCGGCTGATTTCCTTTTTCGTCGAAAAACTTCACAAAATCAATTTTTTTCCCATTTATTTTATTCACCCGTTTTCAACGGAATCCATTTTCCTTCGAAAAATAACACAAAATCAATTTCTTTTGCATTTATTTTATTCATCCATTTTCGACGGAATCCGTTTTCCGTCAAAAAACTTCACAAAATGAATTTCTTTTCCATTTATCTTATTCATCCGTTTTCGACGGAATTCATTTTCCATCGAAAAACTTCACAAAATCAATTTCTTTTGCATTTATTTTATTCATCCATTTTCTACGAAATTCGTTTTCCGTAAAAAATCTTTGACAAAATCCATTTTACGTCGAAAAACTTCACAAAATCAATTCTTTTGCATTTATTTTATTCATCCATTTTCGACGGAATCCATTTTCCTTCGAAAAACTTTACAAAATCAAATTATCTTCCAATTTATTTTATTCATCCATTTTCGACGGAATTCGTTTTCCGTCAAAAATCTTCGACTGATTTCCTTTTTCGTCGAAAAACTTCACAAAATCAATTTCTTTTGCATTTATTTGATTCATCCGTTTTTGACGGAATCCATTTTCCTTCGAAAAACTTTACAAAATCAAATTATTTTCCAATTTATTTTATTCATCCGTTTTCGACGGAATTCGTTTTCCGTCAAAAATCTTCGACTGATTTCCTTTTTCGTCGAAAAACTTCACAAAATCAATTTCTTTTCCATTTATTTTATTCATCCGTTTTCAACGGAATCCATTTTCCTTCGAAAAACAACACAAAATCAATTTCTTTTGCATTTATTTTATTCATCCATTTTCGACGGAATCCGATTTCCGTCAAAAAACTTCACAATATGAATTTCTTTTCCATTTATCTTATTCATCCGTTTTCGACGGAATTCATTTTCCGTCGAAAAACTTCACAAAATCAATTTCTTTTGCATTTATTTTATTCATCCATTTTCGACGGAATTCATTTTCCGTAAAAAATCTTCGACATAATCCATTTTCCGTCGAAAAACTTCACAAAATCAATTTCTTTTGCCTTTATTTTATTCATCCGTTTTCGACGGAATCCATTTTCCTTCGAAAAAATTTACAAAATCAAATTATTTTCCAATTTATTTTATTCATCCATTTTCGACGGAATTCGTTTTCCGTAAAAAATCTTCGACTGAATTTTTTTCCGTCGAAAAACCTCACAAAATCAATTTCTTTTGCATTTATTTTATTCATCCATTTTCGACGGAATTCGTTTTCCATCAAAAATCTTCGACTGATCGTTTTTCGTCGAAAAACTGCACAAAATTAATTTCTTTTGCATTTATTTTATTCATCCGTTTTCAACGGAATCCATTTTCCTTTGAAAAACAATACAAAATCAATTTCTTTTGCATTTATTTTATTCATTCATTTTCGACGGAATCTGTTTTCTGTCAAAAAAAATTCATAAAATGAATTTCTTTTCCATTTATCTTATTCATCCATTTTCGACGGAATTCATTTTCCGTCGAAAAACTTCACAAAATCAATTTCTTTTGCATTTATTTTATTCATCCATTTTCGACGGAATTCATTTTCCGTCAAAAATCTTCGACATAATCCATTTTCCGTCGAAAAACCTCACATAATCAATTTCTTTTGCATTTATATTATTCATCCGTTTTCGACTGAATCCATTTTCCTTCGAAAAACTTTACAAAATCAAATTATATTCCATTTTATTTTATTCATCCATTTTCGACGGAATTCGTTTTCCGTCAAAAATCTTCGACTGATTTCCTTTTTCGTCGAAAAACTTCACAAAATCAATTTATTTTGCATTTATTTTATTCATCTGTTTTTGACGGAATCCATTTTCCTTCGAAAAACTTTACAAAATCAAATTATTTTCCAATTTATTTTATTCATCCGTTTTCGACGGAATTCGTTTTCCCTCAAAAATCTTCGACTGATTTCCTTTTTCGTCGAAAAACTTCACAAAATCAATTTCTTTTCGATTTGTTTTATTCATCCGTTTTCAACGGAATCCATTTTCCTTCGAAAAACAACACAAAATCAATTTCTTTTGCATTTATTTTATTCATCCATTTTCGACGGAATCCGTTTTCCGTCAAAAAACTTCACAAAATGAATTTCTTTTCCATTTATCTTATTCATGCATTTTGACCGAATTCATTTTCCGTCGAAAAACTTCACAAAATCAATTTCTTTTGCATTTATTTTATTCATTCATTTTCGATGAAATTCATTTTCCGTCAAAAATCTTCGACAAAATCCATTTTCCGTCGAAAAAATTCACAAAATCAATTTCTTTTGCATTTATTTTATTCATCCGTTTTCGACGGAATCCATTTTCCTTCGAAAAACTTTACAAAATCAAATTATTTTCCCAACTTATTTTATAAATCTGTTTTCGACGGAATTCATTTTCCGTAAAAAATCTTCGACTGATTTCCTTTTTCGTCGAAAAACTTCACAAAATCAATTTTTTTTTCCATTTATTTTATTCACCCGTTTTCAACGGAATCCATTTTCCTTCGAAAAATAACACAAAATCAATTTCTTTTGCATTTATTTTATTCATCCATTTTCGACGGAATCCGTTTTCCGTCAAAAAACTTCACAAAATGAATTTCTTTTCCATTTATCTTATTCATCCGTTTTCGACGGAATTCATTTTCCATCGAAAAACTTCACAAAATCAATTTCTTTTGCATTTATTTTATTCATCCATTTTCTACGAAATTCGTTTTCCGTAAAAAATCTTTGACAAAATCCATTTTACGTCGAAAAACTTCACAAAATCAATTTCTTTTGCATTTATTTTATTCATCCATTTTCGACGGAATCCATTTTCCTTCGAAAAACTTTACAAAATCAAATTATTTTCCAATTTATTTTATTCATCCATTTTCGACGGAATTCGTTTTCCGTCAAAAATCTTCGACTGATTTCCTTTTTCGTCAAAAAACTTCACAAAATCAATTTCTTTTGCATTTATTTTATTTATCCGTTTTTGACGGAATCCATTTTCCTTCGAAAAACTTTACAAAATCAAATTATTTTCCAATTTATTTTATTCATCCATTTTCGACGGAAGTCGTTTTCCGTCAAAAATCTTCGACTGATTTCCTTTTCCGTCAAAAAACCTCACAAAATCAATTTCTTTTGCATTTATTTTATCCATCCGTTTTCGACGGAATCCATTTTCCTTCGAAAAATAACACAAAATCAATTTCTTTTGCATTTATTTTATTCATCCATTTTCGACGGAATCCGTTTTCCGTCAAAAAACTTCACAATATGAATTTCTTTTCCATTTATCTTATTCATCCGTTTTCGACGGAATTCATTTTCCGTCAAAAAACTTCACAAAATAAATTTCTTTTGCATTTATTTTATTCTTCCATTTTCGGCGGAATTCATTTTCAGTAAAAAATCTTCGACAGAATCCATTTTCCGTCGAAAAACTTCACAAAATCAATTTATTTTGCCTTTATTTTATTCATCCGTTTTCGACGGAATCCATTTTCCTTCGAAAAACTTTTCAAAATCAAATTATTTTCCAATTTATTTTATTCATCCGTTTTCGACAGAATTCGTTTTCCGTAAAAAATCTTCGACTTTTTCGTCGACAAAATCAATTTCTTTTGCATTTATTTTATTCATCCGAAAAAATCTTCGACTGATTTCGTTTTTCGTCACAAAATCAATTTCTTTTCCATTTATTTTATTCATCCGTTTTCAACGGAATCCATTTTCCTTCGAAAAACAACACAAAATCAATTTCTTTTGCATTTATTTTATTCATCCATTTTCGACGGAATCCGTTTTCCATCAAAAAACTTCACAAAATGAATTTCTTTTCCATTTATCTTATTCATCCATTTTCGACGGAATTCATTTTCCGTCGAAAAACTTCACAAAATCAATTTCTTTTGCATTTATTTTATTCATCCATTTTCGACGGAATTCATTTTCCGTCAAAAATCTTCGACATAATCCATTTTCCGTCGAAAAACTTCACAAAATCAATTTCTTTTGCATTTATTTTATTCATCCGTTTTCGATGAATCCATTTTCCTTCGAAAAACTTTACAAAATCAAATTATTTTCCAATTTATTTTATTCATCCGTTTTCGACGGAATTCATTTTTCGTCAAAAATCTTCGACTGATTTCCTTTTTCGTCGAAAAACTTCACAAAATCAATTTCTTTTGCATTTATTTTATTCATCCGTTTTTGACGGAATCCATTTTCCTTCGAAAAACTTTACAAAATCAAATTATTTTCCAATTTATTTTATTCATCCATTTTCGACGGAATTCGTTTTCCGTCAAAAATCTTCGACTGATTTCCTTTTTCGTCGAAAAACTTCACAAAATCAATTTCTTTTCCATTTATTTTATTCATCCGTTTTCAACGGAATCCATTTTCCTTCGAAAAACAACACAAAATCAATTTCTTTTGCATTTATTTTATTCATCCATTTTCGACGGAATCCGTTTTCCGTCAAAAAACTTCACAAAATGAATTTCTTTTCCATTTATCTTATTCATCCGTTTTCGACGGAATTCATTTTCCATCGAAAAACTTCACAAAATCAATTTCTTTTGCATTTATTTTATTCATCCATTTTCTACGAAATTCGTTTTCCGTAAAAAATCTTTGACAAAATCCATTTTACGTCGAAAAACTTCACAAAATCAATTCTTTTGCATTTATTTTATTCATCCATTTTCGACGGAATCCATTTTCCTTCGAAAAACTTTACAAAATCAAATTATTTTCCAATTTATTTTATTCATCCGTTTTCGACGGAATTCGTTTTTCGTCAAAAATCTTCGACTGATTTCCTTTTTCGTCGAAAAACTTCACAAAATCAATTTCTTTTCCATTTATTTTATTCATCCGTTTTCAACGGAATCCATTTTCCTTCGAAAAACAACACAAAATCAATTTCTTTTGCATTTATTTTATTCATCCATTTTCGACGGAATCCGTTTTCCGTCAAAAAACTTCACAAAATGAATTTCTTTTCCATTTATCTTATTCATCCGTTTTCGACGGAATTCATTTTCCATCGAAAAACTTCACAAAATCAATTTCTTTTGCATTTATTTTATTCATCCATTTTCTACGAAATTCGTTTTCCGTAAAAAATCTTTGACAAAATCCATTTTACGTCGAAAAACTTCACAAAATCAATATCTTTTGCATTTATTTTATTCATCCATTTTCGACGGAATCCATTTTCCTTCGAAAAACTTTACAAAATCAAATTATCTTCCAATTTATTTTATTCATCCATTTTCGACGGAATTCGTTTTCCGTCAAAAATCTTCGACTGATTTCCTTTTTCGTCAAAAAACTTCACCAAATCAATTTCTTTTGCATTTATTTTATTCATCCATTTTTGACGGAATCCATTTTCCTTCGAAAAACTTAACAAAATCAAATTATTTTCCAATTTATTTTATTCATCCGTTTTCGACGGAATTCATTTTCCGTCAAAAATCTTCGACTGATTTCCTTTTTCGTCGAAAAACTTCACAAAATCAATTTCTTTTCCATTTATTTTATTCATCCCTTTTTCAACGGAATCCATTTTCCTTCGAAAAACAACACAAAATCAATTTCTTATGCATTTATTTTATTCATCCACTTTCGACGGAATCCGTTTTCCGTCAAAAAACTTCACAAAATGAATTTCTTTTCCATTTATCTTATTTATCCGTTTTCGACGGAATTCATTTTCCGTCAAAAATCTTCGACAGAATCCATTTTCCGTCGAAAAACTTCACAAAATCAATTTCTTTTGCATTTATTTTATTCATCCGTTTTCGAAGGAATGCATTTGCCTTCGAAAAACTTTACAAAATCAAATTTTTTTCCAACTTATTTTATAAATCCGTTTTCGACGGAATTCGTTTTCCGTCAAAAATCTTCGACTGATTTCCTTTTTTGTCGAAAATCTTCACAAAATCAATTTTATTTCCATTTATTTTATTCACCCGTTTTCAACGGAATCCAATTTCCTTCGAAAAATAACACAAAATCAATTTCTTTTCCATTTATTTTATTCATCCATTTTCGACGGAATCCGTTTTCCGTCAAAAAACTTCACAAAATCAATTTCTTTTGCATTTATTTTATTCATTTTCGACGGAATTCCATTCATCGACGGAATTCGTTTTCCGTCAAAAAACTTCACAAAATCAATTTCTTTTGCATTTATTTTATTCCATTTTCCGTCAAAAAACTTCACAAAATCAATTTCTTTTGCATTTATTTTATTCATCTGTTTTTGATGGAATCCATTTTCCTTTGAAAAACTTTACAAAATCAATTTCTTTTCCATTTATTTTATTCATCCGTTTTCAACGGAATCCATTTTCCTTCGAAAAACAACACAAAATCAATTTCTTTTGCATTTATTTTATTCATCCATTTTCGACGGAATCCGTTTTCCGTCAAAAAACTTCACAAAATGAATTTCTTTTCCATTTATCTTATTCATCCGTTTTCGACGGAATTCATTTTCCATCGAAAAACTTCACAAAATCAATTTCTTTTGCATTTATTTTATTCATCCATTTTCTACGAAATTCGTTTTCCGTAAAAAATCTTTGACAAAATCCATTTTACGTCGAAAAACTTCACAAAATCAATATCTTTTGCATTTATTTTATTCATCCATTTTCGACGGAATCCATTTTCCTTCGAAAAACTTTACAAAATCAAATTATCTTCCAATTTATTTTATTCATCCATTTTCGACGGAATTCGTTTTCCGTCAAAAATCTTCGACTGATTTCCTTTTTCGTCAAAAAACTTCACCAAATCAATTTCTTTTGCATTTATTTTATTCATCCATTTTTGACGGAATCCATTTTCCTTCGAAAAACTTAACAAAATCAAATTATTTTCCAATTTATTTTATTCATCCGTTTTCGACGGAATTCATTTTCCGTCAAAAATCTTCGACTGATTTCCTTTTTCGTCGAAAAACTTCACAAAATCAATTTCTTTTCCATTTATTTTATTCATCCCTTTTTCAACGGAATCCATTTTCCTTCGAAAAACAACACAAAATCAATTTCTTATGCATTTATTTTATTCATCCACTTTCGACGGAATCCGTTTTCCGTCAAAAAACTTCACAAAATGAATTTCTTTTCCATTTATCTTATTTATCCGTTTTCGACGGAATTCATTTTCCGTCAAAAATCTTCGACAGAATCCATTTTCCGTCAAAAAACTTGGCAAAATCAATTTCTTTTGCATTTATTTTATTCATCCATTTTCGATGGAATCCATTTTATTTCGAAAAACTTTACAAAATCAAATTTTTTTCCAACTTATTTTATAAATCCGTTTTCGACGGAATTCGTTTTCCGTCAAAAATCTTCGACTGATTTCCTTTTTTGTCGAAAATCTTCACAAAATCAATTTTATTTCCATTTATTTTATTCACCCGTTTTCAACGGAATCCAATTTCCTTCGAAAAATAACACAAAATCAATTTCTTTTCCATTTATTTTATTAACTAAGATAAATTTAAAAAGTAGGTTAACAGGAGGTGAATTGTTACTTATAGCTTAGTTTGGGCATGGATTAGAAGAGAAATTGACATTTATAAAGATGAAGAGCTAATCTAGGCATGGATCAGGAGGAGAATTGACATTTTTAAATATGAAAAGTGAGCTCATGATGTAGTGATTTTCAAATCATTCATTTGCTTGTTTGTGCTTTACCGCAGCAGTAAATCAGGCATCGTAAATGCACAGAGAAGTTGCATCCCCATGCTCCAACTTGCACATGCATATATAACACCACCAGATCTTTTTAATGAAAAAAAGCGTTTAAACCAGTATACATATTTACTTCTTTTTGGACCAACAACGACAAGGGGAGGAATAGAAATGTGTAGTTGAGAAGCTCAAAAATACCTTTGCACAAGGTTTTCCAGACCACTATGACATCCTTTGATAGAATCCATATGCAATATACAGGGTACCCTAGGTGACTTGTCCAGCTCTTCATCTGGAATATGAATCGTAACATTATCTCTGAGAATACAGATGTTTACAAGAAAGGAATTGAAGACTGCCATTAAAACTTACCATTAAAACTGACCATTTCGCCAGGATGGCAAATGACTATTAAACTCCAGCGAATACTGCCATTTTAGCCAAAAGTTAATACAATCCTTTTCAAATACAGATGCAAATAATACAAAGAAGTAAAAGTTTGATAGACTCTTACTTGAAGTTCACAGGTATAAAGATATAATCCTTTTCAAATAAATTTATTTTTCTTGTCCATCTACGAACACGTAGAAATGTTGTTTTACAGTCAGAAGCACTGGATGGATTTTTGTCCATATCAGCTAGCTTTCGGAAGAAAAAACTATTAAAAAAATGGAATCTAGGCTTTTCCTCCTCTTGTATCTTGTTCTTCAGATATCTGCAAAAATTAAGCTTTTTGAAATTGTTATACCCATCTTTTATGTGGAATGATGTGAATCATGTTAGTATATGGGTGTCCTAGAGACAATCTTTTGATTAAATAAAGGACACTAGATGTAGAACTTTGTTTGTCGCAAATAAATGAAAGCATTATTTATTCAGTTTCATATTGTGTCTCGATATTACTGTTAATATTATATGAACGAACTGGATAAACCCCTTGGAATAGAACATGTATCTCTTGAGTATCTGTGATGAGATCACGATCATGAGGATTCAAGGATATTGCATGTCTATTCCTAATTATATGTTCCTAGTCTAGAGACACTGAGTTTGGGGATCAGTGATCTCGGGTAAGACTAATACGACTTATCTACTTGTATATGGATACAAGGTAAAGACCTCATGAGTTGCAGATATAGAGATATCTTAGCTAATGTCATGGGTGGACCTATAAGAGTATAGCTCGCACTGAACAGACCCAAAAAGAGACTCTATGAGGAAATCTCACAGATGGTGTCATTAGAGTAATCTCTTTGTATTTGGTTATGTCTTTCCTTAAACCAGAAGTTATTACCTAGACTGTGTTCTTGAAGGCATGTTTTGATTGTATGCCTCGTCTGCCTGAAACATGGAGACTCATAGGTATACTGTTGGGTGTGTCCTGAAAGAGCACAGGGCTAGGGTAATAAGCTGAAGGAATTCGTCAAATCTCTGTGAGAGATTAGGTTATCTGTAAACCGGAGAAATCGGGATGACGTTTACAGGGACTCGGGAATCTATGCATAGTAAAAGAGATCATAAGATGATATGCCTTTAGAGTCAGTAAATTGAAGATTCCCTATTTCGAATAAAGCTTACCCTAAACCGCAGGGGTTGATACATTTCCTTACCCTAGGTTAATGGGATGATAACTGAGATGAAGGGAAATACATACGGTAACCAAATATCTGCAATAGGATTATCAAGTCATTAATTTGACTAGTTCTGGGGCAACAAATCATTGCTAGTGCTCTGTGTTGTCATTAATTGGGTTGTGGGCTTGTTGGGCCCAAGCCCAGTTATGTCAGAAGCTAAGTTGGACCTAATGGGTCACACACTAACACCTTGTAGTCACGATGGACTAGCTTTAAAGGTATTGGGCCTAATAATGGTTGTTAGCCCAAGAAGCTGTTTGGAAGCCCACCTAAATGGGTGGGTGGTGCATGGAGCTTAGTAATGGGCTTGGATAGTCCAAGCCATTACTAATTAATTTAATTAGTTAAATTAATAAATCAAACATTTGAATTTTGAATTTGAATTTTGAATTTTGAAATTTGAATTTGGAATTGGAATTTTGAAAATCGAATTTTGAATTTGAAATTTGAAATTTGAAATTTAAATTTTAAAATTTGCATTTGGAATTTGAATTTTGTAATTCGAGTTTGAATTTGAAATTTGATATTTTGAATTTTGAATTTGAATGTTTGAACATTTGAATTCAAGTGTTTGAATTCGAATTTGAATTGGCTTTGAAAAGTTGTTTCATAATAAATGGATAAGATAAGATCTAATTGGAACAAATTCCTTAGATTAAGAAGAATCTTTGGAGCATAATCTTGGGCTGTTTGGGGCGCATAATTAAGTGATAAGAATGTCATCTTGTCACTTAAAACAAAGCTCCAATCAGATTTGGTGGTTGAGACAATCAGTGGGTGAGTTTATTCAAATTTTGAATGCAACTACTCAATATATTTGGACCCCTTTTTAGGGCTGAATTATGCGCATGAAAAGTATACTATATGATAGTTTATGAATTTAAGTTTAAATTATTTTGAACTTAATTTCATGAGGATAAGATTGGAGGTTGTTGGCAAGATTTGTTTTGCAACAACTCCACCTTATCCTCCCCTGATTCATGCGCAACTTTCAAGTTATTTAAAAGGTTTGTTTTCATTTTGAATGATAATTCTTCTCTCTTCCCTCCAAGGTGTGCGCATAACATAGATAGTTCCTCTCCTTAGGGTTTTGTGAAAAACCTAGCCTACACTCCTTCATCTTATGCACCATTCTGTAGGGTAGTTCACTACACCTTTCCAAACAGAATACCTAGCTTCCACCTTCACCACTTGTGCGCATAGCAAGCCTCACTGTGGTGTTCATCTGGTGGCTTTCAAGAAGGAGTTCTTGCATCATTGACGAACGGTGGTGTGGATCACCATTAGAGGGTTTGAACCCTTCAAGCCTGACATCTAATCTCCCTGACTGATCAGGCCAAAAACAAGGTAACATCATGCTGTTTTAAAGCATGAACCTATGTGTGCATGTATGTTTCCGCAGTAAAAATTTTGTTTTTACACCTTACATGCATCGGCCTTCAAAGGCCAGTTTACTTTCAAGTGGTATCAAAGCCCGGTTGCTTTACCATCGGCGGGTGATGGTACCTTGTTTGTGAAAAGAGTTTTTCATGGTCAAAATCTTTAAAGGGTTAAAGTTTAAATTCTGCATATGGATTTTGAATCACAAATCCTTTAAAGTGTTAAAGTTTTTGTTTTTATGAACATGTAAATTTGATTCTGTGTTCATAAAACATTATGCTTCATGGTTTAGTTTCTTTTTCTTTATGAAAGTCTTAAAAGGAACACCCTTTTTGAAAGGGAAGATTCGGCCATTGAGGGTACTAAGAGTACCTTGAATGTTTTCCTTTTTTTCTCCATGAATTGTATCATGTTTATATGCATGAAATTTTGTGACAAAATTTATCATATAGTCTACTATATGGGTCGGCCATGAAGGGGTTTGTGGCTACATGCATGGTTTAATTTTGTTTTCTTTAAGAAAGAATTAACAAAATTTGAATTAAAATTGTTTTTAAATTCGACCAACTAGAGAAATTTAAGAATATGAATCTTGATATTATTTTGATGTCTAAATGTTAAATGTCAAAATATATGTGAAAATATTATGTGATAATATAATGTTTGTGTTTGCAAGTTTTGAACTTTTCAGGTACAAACTGGAAGGGGATGGTCATGTTGCCCGGATTTGAATTTTGAATTTTAAATTAATGTGTAATCGCGCCTTTTAATTTACAAGTGTATTTGTAATTTAATTTTTGTAATTTTGTCCCTCTAAAGATGTTTTGGAGTTTCTTTAATTATGTGTAATTAGAGAAATAGGCTAGTGGCATATAGACGACAAGCGGCCGTTGCTTAAAGAAGCAAAATGGACAAAAGCACAAGCACCATGACTATCTCAATATAAACTGTTTATATGCATGTATGATTAGAACGTCTAGTATGCATGAATTGGGCAAATCGCGTTTTGTATGGTTATTATGTTTGTCCAATAGCGACTAGTGTAAACCGATAGATGTTTGACATAGGTTACGACTAGCATGATAACTTACAACATGCGTTTGATGAGACATAATTAACCCTAAAATAAAAGGAACCCTTAAAAGGAATAAATAATTAAGTGTATGATTACCTCCCACCACGAATGCTACTCAAACCTCTTCTACATAGTGGTGCTCCACAACTCAGTTGGGACCCACTGTTTTGTTGAGCTAGAGTAGTGTTTGAAGTGTAAGACACTTAGGGTGCTAGTTTAATGCTTAACTAAGACATAAGTTGCAGGCACAGCCGGGCTTATGTGCTTAGGGTAATGGTGCTGGGTTGGTTGCATGAGATGCACCACTAAGTGACAAAGAGTTGTCAACCTAATGTTAAGAGAGGGTATGAGATACTGTTGATAAAGATCAACCCATTATTTAAATTAATCTTGCGGTCTCAGACGGAGATTAAAATAAATAATCGCACTCTTAATTCCACTAAGGTAAAATCTAAAAGTAGATTAACCCTAAGTCAAATAGTAAGGGTCATTGACTTAGATAAAATAGTGGGAGCGACAAATTATTTAAAATCTTTAATAATTTTCTTTTAACTACATAACCGTATATTAACTGAAATCATATTTACATCTTTTTCAGCTTTTAGTATGACTAATCAACTGTCACTGCATTCAATTCTCGATACGAATGAACTGACCGGTTCAAATTTTATGGACTGGTATCGGAACTTAAGAATTTTTCTTAAGACAGAAAAGATAGCTTATGTCCTTGACACTGCTTTGCCTATTGCCCCTAAGGACAGGGAAGATGGGTTCACGGAATTTGATTTCGAGACCCACAAGCAACACATGGATGATAATGTGTTGGCTTGTTGCATCATGCTGGCATCCATGTCGCCTGAACTGCGTAAACAGCATGAGCATATGGATGCCCCCTCTATTATCATGCATCTCAAGGAGTTGTATGATATAAAGGCAGACATGAGAGGTATGAGACCTTTAGGGAATTGTTCCTGTGCAAGATGACTTAAGGCATGTGTTTTAACCGCCATGTACTAAAGATGATGGCACTCATTGAGAAGCTAGAGGGTCGAGGGTTCACAATGGATGCTGAATTAATTAATCACTTAGTTCTATCATCACTTCCTCCTTCTTTCAGTGAATTCATAATGGATTACAACATGCATGGGATGCTTGTGAGCTTGCCAGAGTTGTTAAGGATGTTAACGACTGCTAAAATGTCTATCAAGAAGGACGAGACACAAGCTCTTATGATTGGTGGGCCTGAAAAGGCCATGGGTAAGGAAAAGGAGCCTGCAAAAGGCAACTCCCTTAAGCCCAAAGGAAAACCCAATAAGAAAAAGGGCAAAAAGAAAGGTAAGGGAGCACACAAGGAAAAAAGCGATGCTGTGTGCTTCCATTGTGGCAAATATGGCCATTGGAAAAGGAATTGTCCAGACTACCTGATGAGTGTGAAGGAGCATTGTGATGCTTCAACCTCAGGTATTCACATGATTGAGATAAATTGTTCTTATGCTAATCTGACTTCATAAGGTATTGTGTAACAGCCCGTTGTACACCGGTATTGTTAACATTAATTACGATATTAAGCGCAGTTACAATCACAACAATTCATTTATAAAAATGGGAATAAACTTTTTCTGATTATTACGCGAACAGTAAAAGTATAAAAAGCGTAATAATAAAAAGCTGTGATCGTAACTGAAACACTAGCGGAAGACTTACTTAAACTATTTATACTACAAGACACTAAGGGGTTCCCATAAACCCACTTAGCCAATTCCTCACTTTTTACGTTTTTACCAACTTAACCAGATTCACTAATTTATTTTTCTGAGAACACAAAACAAAAATCCAAACCTAGATTCCATGTTATCCTTTTTCCTTATTCAATTACCTTTCTAACAAGCTATCACACACTCGATTCCGAGCTCGTGAGCTCCGGTTATCGCCGTTTGAAGTTGAACAAACAACATTGCCCACCAACTCCAAAACAGCCCAAAACCTCCAATCTTCACAGAATATTCTGCACCTAACCACAGGACCACTGCCTCTCAAACTTTTACACCATAAACTAGACACCTTAAACTTCGATTTTATATATCGTATGCTTAATTTGACCAAGTAACGAAGCAGGAATTAATTTCCCTAAACTGCCCCAGATCTGCCCACTGAAACAGGCCAGAACAGGGCAGATCGTGCCTTCAGCCACCATGGGCTGCGCAAACCACCAATGATCCTAGGATTTTGACACAACGTAGGGGACATCTTAAGCTTCAAAATGGCGTACGGCACGTCCCAATCGGATCACTATGGAGAGAGATACGCTCTCCCAAAGTTCACCCAAAAATTGCCAATTCTACAGAAAATTCGCCAGAGTTTCCTTTGTATTTCCTAAAATTCCCAATTTTGCATAAGTTGTTTAACACTACAATTATACCTGAAATCCAGCAAAATCCAATGGGTGGCACACACAAGGACCAACAACGCCTTGGGGCACTTACAACCCAATCCAATTTACACTTAAAACATAAGCAGTTCACTTTCAATTCTTTATAGTTTCAATCACTAACTTTCAATTTCATGCATAAATCATCATACAGAAAACTTGCCCGAAGGCTAAAAATATCTACTGGCCAGAGATCTGGTACATAAGTACCCACTGTGATAATGCATATGCATCTCATGCTGTTCTACACTACTCATACACACTTCCTACCATCACCCTCAACGGGTATGGTGGAACACACAAGGGGAACAAGCCCCAGTACCAAGAGGTTACCTTTCTTTTTATCCGTCCACTGAGCTCCGCAGAACTCCACTTACAGCTTGATATACAAGGAATGCCTACACAGAGGACAATTCCACACGCTTAGAACTTTAAACCACTCATGAATTTCAAAATAGCATGTGTAAATCAAATCACTTACCTCAATCCACTTGGTCCAGGACCAAGGGAAATCCACCGTTTCACTGTTCCGGGTTTAAATCCACGTACGGTAACCTATACAACCATGTATAGCCGTCAGTTTACGTCAAATTACGACAAAACGTAAAAACACCAAAATCCCCATTTTTCTCACTAGGTGGTTCGGCCATAATAGTGTTATTTAGGGATTTATTTTTCTAAATTTTCTTTCTCATTTTATTACACTTCCATAGGTTGCCAAAAGGCTAATTCAATCGTCGTTTCTCCGTTTTACGTCTTTTACGCATTGTTTGCTAAATCTTTCACTCTAGGCTCTTTTATGCCAAATGACACCACTCATTATTTTTCATTGATTCTTCCACTTTACAATCACAACACAACCCATCTAATTACCATTTAAAGAACGAAACATCATCCATGCAATTTACACAATATCATTTTACCTCTTTTTGCCTAAAGGCCGTTTTGCTCACTAATTCACATCCAAGGAATTTCCATCAATTTTAACCACTCCACACCTCATATAATCCTATTATATCATCATACAATCATACAACCACTCACCAATACACTCCTAACACATTTTCAAAGTTCAAAGTCTTGACACCTCAAAATTTTACTAAGTTAAAATCAACATTTTTCACCAAAAATTTTCATAGCATTTCTAGCTTTAATACATCATTCTAAGACATTATCATCTAATAGACATTTTCCATTTGAGCTCTCTAACACCACAAATCAAACAAGCCCTCTTTAGGGTTCATAAACAATTTCAAAAATAAATCTTCAAATCAATCCATGAGAGGTGTTAAAACTTACCCACAATTGCGTCACAAGACTCCTCCTAGAACTCCACAAGCAATGGCTCAAGAAATTAACTCCAAATTCACAAAAATCTCAACATTTTCGTGGCTGTATATGCCCTTTATCTCATAATAGAGAGGGTTTTGAGGGAAACTAATCGGTGGAACGGGTTCGGATGATCGTTTCCATCAAATTTCAAGACAAGAATCGTTCGATTCGGTTAAGGATTGATGAAGTTATGAGAGGAAGAAAATTTGAACTCAAATGGTGCAAGGGAGGGGGGCTGCTATGTTTTGGAAGAATGAGGGGAGAGAGAAGATGATGAATAGTCATATGGTGAGGTGGCTTAAGTGACTTTCAAGTGGGGTGGGTCCCACGCGATTTAAAACTCATCCGAATTACCCTCCGATTTCACTAAACGTCCGTAAATTCAAAACTTATTTATAAATTCTAATTTTTGACATTAACTAATGTCCTTTAATTATACTTGATCAGATGAATCCGGAGTTTTCCGGTCATTCGGGGAAAACACTGTTTTACTCTATTGTGCGCGCCGTTGGCACGCTTCTCAAAATTGACTTAATTCCATCGAATATTTCCAGAAATCACATTTCTTATTTCTATAGACCTTTTATAAATCATATTTGAAATCTAGAGCTCGAAATTCCACTGGCACGTTTTACGGTGCAATCTTACTGCGATATTTTTACCCGCGAAAAACACTATTCACTGATTTTTCTGAAACTTGCCTATCCACTCAATTTTTCGTTCTGAATCCATTTCCAGGCTTATTTTTATCATATGAGACCTTCTACTCAATTTTTATCTTCCTAGGGTTGTGTGCATGGCTAATTACCATTTTGCCCTTTCTTTGTATTTTGGCTTAGTCTTTAGGATTTTCACTAATTCTTCACTTAATCACTCATTTAATATTTTAATTACTTAATTTAGAATTGTGAGGTGTTATAATCACCCTACCTTTTAGAATTTTGTCCGCAAAATTACATCTTAACGGTCCCGTAACACGAGGTGTAATCGAAAATTTCATTTCTGTGGTATCCATGATTACTTAGTCCTTCACAAACTTGATAACTTCGGGTATCTGACCCCTTAACTCATTATATCTTTCACTGTTTCCTTAAACCACTATTGCTTTTTCACTCACTGTAGTTCATCATATACTCATTTTACACTTGTCATTTATGGTGCTACGACCTTCAATTCGTAATACTTTAAGCTCTTCACGGCTTACGGTTACACTTTCACCAATTCATCAGTAATGGACGACCACATTACAATTTGTCTGTCTCACTTCATCTCATTTTCATCTTCATCTGTCTTTCTGACCCAATGTCGTTCCCAAACATCTCTAGTTGTTTCCATAATAGACTCTAACTGTTTTCTTATATCTTACTTTCTTTAGCACTTAACTCTTTTCGCTGTCCTCACTGTTTCAACCATACTCAGACATACTAGTCCTTTCCATTACTGTTACTGCTCTTACGATTTAGTTGTTTTTCTTAGCTTTCACCGAAGCACATCCTTTCTAGTTTCTAGGGCACTTTGTCGTTTCTTATGATTCTGACTCACATTAAATTCTACACTCATATACTTTATTTTTCCTTGTCACGTGTCTTTACCTCTTCTTAGGTACTCATAACCATATCTCTCTCTTCACGATACGAAATTTACAATCCTCACAATAGTTTATATTTCCGATTAACCTTTTAAGGTTCTTTAACCACAATACACTTCTGAATTTTTCTATCTACTAATCATATTCATAATTTACTCTCACTGTTACTCTTTTCGTTAACTGAACCATCTCGACTTTATCAACTCAGTCAGCTCAACTCTATACTCAGACCTCTCACGGTCTAAACACAACACTCATCAATGACCTCCATATCGAGAACTCAGGCTTAAAATTTTCACCCACTAACTATTTTCAACTTTCATTCTACTCCGATGTTATAACTTAACCATATGTTCCACTCATTTATACCACTTTCTCGTAATCATCATCATTTAATCCTGGATGTCAAACTCAAAACACTATTACTTTACAGCTTTACTCACTTCCACTAAAAACTTTGGAACGAATCAATTTCCGACCCACTTCACTATTAACTGATGGACTATTCAAAATACCATATCTCTCATATACAAGTCCTATTCACTAGGAATCCTTGACACTTAATTATCAAGTCACTTAAAATTAATTCCATCATTGCCACTACTTCTACAATTCACCAGTTGGTACATCAGTCTCTCGGAATATTTAAAGTTACCACAAACACTCGTCCATATCTCATAAGTACTTAATCAAAACACCATCAACATTGTGCATTTTCCACACACTTTCCACCATAAGTGGCATATGCGATTACATACAACATTTCTCAATCTACTTTACCAGCAAAACCAAGCTATTCACTTTTTGGTAATCAATTACAACTATAGTTCCCATCTATTAATACACGTCCGTACTTGACTCTATTTCAATTTATCTTTTCCTTAGGGCTAACAATTCACTGTTTTAACCTGAAATCTTGATCTTCACTAGCCTTCCTAGAAGGACACTTACTCATTCTGTCACCTTTAACTCACGTTATTATCCCTTTTTGGTCATAAGACGAGGATTCCAAGTAACTTGCTACCTCACTTAGAGACAAAATTTATTTCCTCAGACTTACTTTACACTCACAATAGTGCTTCACTATCACACTTCGAAGTTCTTACACACTAAGCCACAACTCTTATATCCAAATCTGACATACTATTGTCCATTTACAAATATATAACCTCGCATCTTGCGTTAACCATATGGAAAAACTCTCCCAATACAGTGGGTAACAACATTCCCAGGTTTAACCCCTCGAGCTCTTGTTGTCCTAAGGGCCCCAGATGCCATGACCCACCGATCAGAGAATCCACCCATATGATCCATGCCGTAAAAATGACTTACTACTAGCTGTCCCTATTCTAAGGCATCCCCCAAATGTTTCTTCTTTGTGCATTTACATAAATTATCTCTACCATACTAACCGTTACACTAATGTGGAACACTTCCTCGTTTCTCATTACTCATATCAAATACTACTAGTCTCCGGGAACTTAACCCGCACAAAGATAGCTATACACTCCTGGCACATAGGCCCTACTGAGATCTTCATACTATCAAATCATATTACATGCACCCAGTGCACAGAGAAATTTATACTCATAATATATCTGTATATGACGGCAAAACTGGTACTCCGTACACTCCCGATCACACATGTACCCAGTCCATTTGGTGTCTGTATCACCTCTGTATATAACATCAAAACTGTTTTGTATTACCACATGGGCTGCCCCCATAATCTTAGTAGTAGTGGTACAATATACACCTGTTACATATAAGTTAATTCATCTTACTCTCTCATGTCATTCTTCTCACTGGTAGTTTACTTTCGTTTTGGTTACCCCTCTGACCTGGTTTATAACATAGTCATTGTTATAATAATCCACATTCTCTTCGTAATTTCGTACACGTTTTCTAACTCTTAATAGTTCCTTCTGTCTTGTTACCATTCAATCCATAGTCCGTTATCTCTTCCTTGCTTATTCTTCTCACAGATTGTTTACTCTTTTACTTTAACTATTCACTTGCCATGGTTCATAACACAATTTCTATTCCATAAATCCTAAATTTTCTCAAAGTTCTGTACACATCTCACATCTCTTAGTATAAGTATCATATTTCCCATCACACAGGGATCTTCTAATCATTCCCGTCGAATCACAGAGAACTACTTCACCTCAATCCTTGCACTGAAATTTACATTAATCCTTGCACTAAAATTCTACATCATTCCTTGCACTCAAAACTACTCGTCCGTTCTTGCACTGACCATTATACCTCAGCTTACTAACTAATCTTATCAATTTCATCTTGACATTACACATTATCTCTTTTGCTGACCACATAATTCCACACTCTCTGCACACTTTACACATCAGTTCTTTCGTTAACCTCTTACTTTCGCACTTTATTGTCACTTGGTTCGTATACTAATCGCTTGATTTCACATTAAGTTTTACATTCATTCATTCACTAATCATAGCATCTCACCTTATTGTTATACAACAATAACCCATAAAATCATGCCATCGTTCTAATCCATTGCCTGCTACGGCTCACATAACATACGCTCTATACTGTAGAGCAACTCATAAATTTTCCTGATCACTTCCACTCTTGGTGGTTGTAGAATATCTCTTTACCTTGAAAATACCTTTACTCCGTCTATCAATCCATATCAAATACCAATATTTTCATAAGCGCACTACTATTAGTAGTACTTATACATACCACAGATCATAATTTCCTTACAATTCTCATTACTGTCTTACTCATGACTACACATCTCAACCATCCTGTTCATTTATCACTAACACGTCTGCCAATTTGAGTCGACATCCACTAACTGCAATAGTGCCTTCATGGTACATATATCTTGTGTCATCCATGGCGATTCCTTCACTTTTCCTCATACATATTACACATAATAATATACTTATCATTAGTTCACCTCACTTGTGTTTAGTCAGCACTACCTTTTTATGGAATTCGCTCCCATATTTCAATACCTCTCATATTACCAATCTACCAGCATCACACTTTCAAGTGATCAAATCTCGCAGGATTACTCATCGAATATTCTATTTGCTTCTCTGCTTGAACCATCCCAATTCATTCAAGTGCACCGCACTTGTCCTGGTCTCATAACCGCTAATCAAACATGACGTATCTAACTCACACATACGCATATCTGTTCCCTTTTCTCAATAATTCTTCAGGTTCAAAACCTCTCGCCTTGATGAAGTCTCTTCACCAAGACCACTTGTACATAATTGTCTTGCTATACTACACATATACTTGGAATTTCACCAATCTCATAAGCTCATCTCTGTTATATGTTTATTTTTCATAGTACTGCAAAGTCCGTCTATGCTCATATTGTACATATCATAAATTGTACACCACTGTTGCTTATAATACACTTTTCTTTTGACTTTCATCGAAGTCAGATATAATATTTATGTCTGTTCTTTTTATGCCTTCTAATATTCATACTTGACTTACTGCCGTCCTCTGTCCATGGAGCAGTTGACACTGCAGCCACAACATCAGGCTAAATACTCACATTCGGTGCTTCAAGGTTACTACGCAGGCTTCTTACGATGACCACACATGTAACACAAAGGAATGGGTTGATCAGACCCACACTAAGGAATTACATATACAGTAATAGATAAGAATCTACATACAACTATGTAGCACATAACACATCTATATATATATTATCAGAGTTCCCTAACAAAACTGCTCTGATACCATAAAATGTAACAGCCCGTTGTACACCGGTATTGTTAACATTAATTATGATATTAAGCGCAGTTACAATCACAGCAATTCATTTATAA
>JAVKPL010010392.1:0-43799 GCA_032173675.1 Gastrolobium villosum | reverse complement strand
AAGACTTCACAAAATCAATTATTTCTTTTGCATTTATTTTATTCATCCATTTTCGACGGAATTCATTTTCCGTCAAAAATCTTCGACGGAATCTATTTTCCGTCGAAAAACTTCACAAATTCAATTTCTTTTGCATTTATTTTATTCATCCATTTTCGATGGAATTCATTTTCCGTCAAAAATCTTCGACGGAATCCATTTTCCGTCCAAAATTTTCTACGGAATCCATTTTCCGTCGAAAAACTTCACAAAATCAATTTCTTTTGTATTTATTTTAGTCATCCGTTTTCGACGGAATACTTTTTTCATCAAAAATCTTCGACGGAATCCATTTTTTGTCGAAAAACATCATAAAATCAATTTCTTTTGCATTTATTTTATTCATCCGTTTTCGACGGAATTCATTTTCCGTCAAAAATCTTCACAAAATCAATTTCTTTTGCATTTATTTTATTAATCCGTTTTCGACGGAATACATTTTTCGTTAAAAATCTTCAACGGAATCCATTTTTCGTCGAAAAACTTCATAAAATCAATTTCTTTTGCATTTATTTTATTCATCCATTTTCGACGGAATTCATTTTACGTCAAAAATCTTTGACGGTATCCATTTCCCGTCGAAAAAATTCACAAAATCAATTTCTTTTGCATTTATTTTATTCATCCATTTTCGACGGAATTCATTTTCCCTCAAAAATCTTCGACGCAATCCATTTTCCATCGAAAAACTTCACAAAATCAATTTCTTTTGCTTTTATTTTATTCATCCGTTTTCGACGGAATTAATTTTCCGTCAAAAAACGGAAATCTTCACAAAATCAATTTCTTTTGCATTTATTTTATTAATCCGTTTTCGACGGAATACATTTTTCGTCAAAAATCTTCTACGGAATCCATTTTTCGTCGAAAAACTTCATAAAATCAATTTCTTTTGCATTTATTTTATTCATCCATTTTCGACGGGATTCATTTTCCGTCAAAAATCTTCGACGGAATCCATTTTCCGTCGAAAAACTTCACAAAATCAATTTCTTTTGCATTTATTTTATTAATCCGTTTTCGACGAAATTCTTTTTCTGTCGAAAAACTTCCAAAAATCAATTTCTTTTGCATTTATTTTATTAATCCGTTTTCGACGAAATTCTTTTTCTGTCGAAAAACTTCACAAAATCAATTTCTTTTGCATTTATTTTATTCATCCGTTTTCGACGGAATTCATTTTCCGTCAAAAATCTTCGACGAAATCCATTTTCCGTCGAAAAACTTCACAAAATCAATTTCTTTTGCATTTATTTTATTCATGCATTTTCGACGGAATTCATTTTCCGTCAAAAATCTTCGACGGAATCCATTTTCCGTCGAAAAACTTCACAAAATCAATTTCTTTTAAATTTATTTTATTAATCCGTTTTCGACGAAATTCTTTTTCTGTCGAAAAACTTCACAAAACAATTTCTTTTGCATTTATCTTATTCATCCATTTTCGAAGGAATTCATTTTCCGTCCAAAATCTTCGACGGAATCCATTTTCCGTCGAAAAACTTCACAAAATCAATTTCTTTTGCATTTATTTTATTCATCCATTTTCGACGGAATTCATTTTTCGTAAAAAATCTTCACAAAATCAATTTCTTTTGCATTTATTTTTTTAATCCGTTTTCGACGGAAAACATTTTTCGTCAAAATTCTTCATCGGAATCCATTTTTCGTCGAAAAACTTCATAAAATCAATTTCTTTTGCATTTATTTTAATCATCCATTTTCGACGGAATTCATTTTCCGACAAAAATCTTCGACGGAATCTATTTTCCGTCGAAAAACTTCACAAAATCAATTTCTTTTGCATTTATTTTATTCATCCATTTTCGACGGAATTCATTTTCCGTCAAAAATCTTCGACGGTATCCATTTTCCGTCGAAAGACTTCACAAAATCAATTATTTCTTTTGCATTTATTTTATTCATCCATTTTCGACGGAATTCATTTTCCGTCAAAAATCTTCGACGGAATCTATTTTCCGTCGAAAAACTTCACAAAATCAATTTCTTTTGCATTTATTTTATTCATCCATTTTCGATGGAATTCATTTTCCGTCAAAAATCTTCGACGGAATCCATTTTCCGTCCAAAATTTTCTACGGAATCCATTTTCTGTCGAAAAACTTCACAAAATCAATTTCTTTTGTATTTATTTTAGTCATCCGTTTTCGACGGAATACTTTTTTCATCAAAAATCTTCGACGGAATCCATTTTTTGTCGAAAAACATCATAAAATCAATTTCTTTTGCATTTATTTTATTCATCCGTTTTCGACGGAATTCATTTTCCGTCCAAAATCTTCACAAAATCAATTTCTTTTGCATTTATTTTATTCATCCGTTTTCGACGGAATACATTTTTCGTTAAAAATCTTCAACGTAATACATTTTTCTTCGAAAAACTTCATAAAATCAATTTCTTTTGCATTTATTTTATTCATCCATTTTCGACGGAATTCATTTTACGTCGAAAATCTTTGACGGTATCTATTTCCCGTCGAAAAAATTCACAAAATCAATTTCTTTTGCATTTATTTTATTCATCCATTTTCGACGGAATTCATTTTCCGTCAAAAATCTTCGACGCAATCCATTTTCCATCGAAAAACTTCACAAAATCAATTTCTTTGGCATTCATTTTATTCATCCGTTTTCGACGGAATTAATTTTCCGTCAAAAATCTTCACAAAATCAATTTCTTTTGCATTTATTTTATTAATCCGTTTTCGACGAAATTCTTTTTCTGTCGAAAAACTTCACAAATTCAATTTCTTTTGCATTTATTTTATTCATCCATTTTCGACGGAATTCATTTTCGTCAAAAATTTCTACGGAATCATTTTCCGTCGAAAAACTTCACAAAAACAATTTCTTTTGCATTTATTTTATTGTTCCGTTTTCGACGAAATTCTTTTTCTGTCGAAAAACTTCAGAAAATCAATTTCTTTTGCATTTATTTTATTCATCCATTTTCGACGGAATTCATTTTCCGTCGAAAAACTTCACAAAATAAATTTCTTTTGCATTAATTTAAATCATCCATTTTCGACGGAATACATTTTCCGTCCAAAATCTTCGAAGGAAACCATTTTCCGTCGAAAAACTTACAAAATCAATTTCCTTTGTATTTATTTTATTAATCTGTTTTCGACGAAATTCTTTTTCCGTTGAAAAACTTCACAAAATCAATTTCTTTTGTATTTATTTTAGTCATCCATTTTCGACGGAATACTTTTTTCGTCAAAAATCTTCGACGGAGTCCATTTTTTGTCGAAAAACTTCATAAAATCAATTTCATTTGCATTTATTTTATTTATCCATTTTCGACGGAATTCATTTTCCATCAAAAATCTTCGACGGAATCCATTTTCCGTCGAAAAACTTCACAAAATCAATTTCTTTTGCATTTATTTTATTCATCCGTTTTCGACGGAATTCATTTTCCGTCAAAAATCTTCACAAAATCAATTTCTTTTGCATTTATTTTATTAATCCGTTTTCGACGGAATACATTTTTCGTCAAAAATCTTCGACGAAATCCATTTTTCGTCAATAAACTTCATAAAATCAATTTCTTTTGCATTTATTTTATTCATCCATTTTCGACTGAATTCATTTTCCGTCAAAAATCTTCTACGGAATCTATTTCCCGTCTAAAAAATTCACAAAATCAATTTCTTTTGCATTTATTTTATTCATCCATTTTCGACGGAATTCATTTTCCGTCAAAAATCTTCGACGCAATCCATTTTCCATCGAAAAACTTCACAAAATCAATTTCTTTGGCATTTATTTTATTCATCCGTTTTCGACGAAATTAATTTTCCGTCAAAAATCTTCACAAAATCAATTTCTTTTGCATTTATTTTATTAATCCGTTTTCGACGGAATACATTTTTCGTCAAAAATCTTCTACGGAATCCATTTTTCGTCGATAAACTTCATAAAATCAATTTCTTTTGCATTTATTTTATTCATCCATTTTCGACGGAATTCATTTTCCGTCAAAAATCTTCGACGGAATCCATTTTCCGTCGAAAAACTTCACAAAATCAATTTCTTTTGCATTTATTTTATTAATCCGTTTTCGACGAAATTCTTTTTCTGTCGAAAAACTTCACAAAATCAATTTCTTTTGCATTTATTTTATTCATCCATTTTCGACGGAATTCATTTTCCGTCGAAAAACTTCACAAAATAAATTTCTTTTGCATTAATTTAAATCATCCATTTTCGACGGAATACATTTTCCGTCCAAAATCTTCGACGGAAACCATTTTCCGTCGAAAAACTTACAAAATCAATTTCCTGTGTATTTATTTTATTAATCTGTTTTCGACGAAATTCTTTTTCCGTTGAAAAACTTCACAAAATCAATTTCTTTTGTATTTATTTTAGTCATCCATTTTCGACGGAATACTTTTTTCGTCAAAAATCTTCGACGGAGTCCATTTTTTGTCGAAAAACTTCATAAAATCAATTTCATTTGCATTTATTTTATTTATCCATTTTCGACGGAATTCATTTTCCGTCAAAAATCTTCGTCGGAATCCATTTTCCGTCGAAAAACTTCACAAAATCAATTTCTTTTGCATTTATTTTATTCATCCGTTTTCGACGGAATTCATTTTCCGTCAAAAATCTTCACAAAATCAATTTCTTTTGCATTTATTTTATTAATCCGTTTTCGACGGAATACATTTTTCGTCAAAAATCTTCGACGAAATCCATTTTTCGTCAATAAACTTCATAAAATCAATTTCTTTTGCATTTATTTTATTCATCCATTTTCGACTGAATTCATTTTCCGTCAAAAATCTTCTACGGAATCTATTTCCCGTCTAAAAAATTCACAAAATCAATTTCTTTTGCAATTTATTTTATTCATCCATTTTCGACGGAATTCATTTTCCGTCAAAAATCTTCGACAAAATCCATTTTCCGTCGAAAAAGTTCACAAAATCAATTTCTTTTGCATTTATTTTATTCATGCATTTTCGACGGAATTCATTTTCCGTCAAAAATCTTCGACGCAATCCATTTTCCATCGAAAAACTTCACAAAATCAATTTCTTTGGCATTTATTTTATTCATCCGTTTTCGACGGAATTAATTTTCCGTCAAAAATCTTCACAAACTCAATTTCTTTTGCATTTATTTTATTAATCCGTTTTCGACGGAATACATTTTTCGTCAAAAATCTTCTACGGAATCCATTTTTCGTCGATCAACTTCATAAAATCAATTTCTTTTGCATTTATTTTATTCATCCATTTTCGACGGAATTCATTTTCCGTCAAAAATCTTCGACGGAATCCATTTTCCGTCGAAAAACTTCACAAAATCAATTTCTTTTGCATTTATTTTATTAATCCGTTTTCGACGAAATTCTTTTTCTGTCGAAAAACTTCACAAAATCAATTTCTTTTGCATTTATTTTATTCATCCATTTTCGACGGAATTCATTTTCCGTCGAAAAACTTCACAAAATAAATTTCTTTTGCATTAATTTAAATCATCCATTTTCGACGGAATACATTTTCCGTCCAAAATCTTCGACGGAAACCATTTTCCTTCGAAAAACTTACAAAATCAATTTCCTTTGTATTTATTTTATTAATCTGTTTTCGACGAAATTCTTTTTCCGTTGAAAAACTTCACAAAATCAATTTCTTTTGTATTTATTTTAGTCATCCATTTTCGACGGAATACTTTTTTCGTCAAAAATCTTCGACGGAGTCCATTTTTTGTCGAAAAACTTCATAAAATCAATTTCATTTGCATTTATTTTATTTATCCATTTTCGACGGAATTCATTTTCCGTCAAAAATCTTCGACGGAATCCATTTTCCGTCGAAAAACTTCACAAAATCAATTTCTTTTGCATTTATTTTATTCATCCGTTTTCGACGGAATTCATTTTCCGTCAAAAATCTTCACAAAATCAATTTCTTTTGCATTTATTTTATTAATCCGTTTTCGACGGAATACATTTTTCGTCAAAAATCTTCGACGAAATCCATTTTTCGTCAATAAACTTCATAAAATCAATTTCTTTTGCATTTATTTTATTCATCCATTTTCGACTGAATTCATTTTCCGTCAAAAATCTTCTACGGAATCTATTTCCCGTCTAAAAAATTCACAAAATCAATTTCTTTTGCATTTATTTTATTCATCCATTTTCGACGGAATTCATTTTCCGTCAAAAATCTTCGACAAAATCCATTTTCCGTCGAAAAACTTCACAAAATCAATTTCTTTTGCATTTATTTTATTCATGCATTTTCGAAGGAATTCATTTTTCGTCAAAAATCTTCGACGGAATCCATTTTCCGTCGAAAAACTTCACAAAATCAATTTCCTTTGTATTTATTTTATTAATCCGTTTTCGACGAAATTCTTTTTCTGTCGAAAAACTTCACAAATTCAATTTCTTTTGCATTTATTTTATTCATCCATTTTCGACGGAATCCGTTTTCCGGCAAAAACTTCACAAAAACAATTTCTTTTGCATTTATTTTATTGTTCCGTTTTCGACGAAATTCTTTTTCTGTCGAAAAACTTCACAAAATCAATTTCTTTTGCATTTATTTTATTCATCCATTTTCGACGGAATTCATTTTCCGTCGAAAAACTTCACAAAATAAATTTCTTTTGCATTAATTTAAATCATCCATTTTCGACGGAATACATTTTCCGTCCAAAATCTTCGACGGAAACCATTTTCCGTCGAAAAACTTACAAAATCAATTTCCTTTGTATTTATTTTATTAATCTGTTTTCGACGAAATTCTTTTTCCGTCGAAAAACTTCACAAAATCAATTTCTTTTGTATTTATTTTAGTCATCCATTTTCGACGGAATACTTTTTTCGTCAAAAATCTTCGACGGAGTCCATTTTTTGTCGAAAAACTTCATAAAATCAATTTCATTTGCATTTATTTTATTTATCCATTTTCGACGGAATTCATTTTCCATCAAAAATCTTCGACGGAATCCATTTTCCGTCGAAAAACTTCACAAAATCAATTTCTTTTGCATTTATTTTATTCATCCGTTTTCGACGGAATTCATTTTCCGTCAAAAATCTTCACAAAATCAATTTCTTTTGCATTTATTTTATTAATCCGTTTTCGACGGAATACATTTTTCGTCAAAAATCTTCGACGGAATCCATTTTTCGTTAATAAACTTCATAAAATCAATTTCTTTTGCATTTATTTTATTCATCCATTTTCGACTGAATTCATTTTCCGTCAAAAATCTTCTACGGAATCTATTTCCCGTCTAAAAAATTCACAAAATCAATTTCTTTTGCATTTATTTTATTCATCCATTTTCGACGGAATTCATTTTCCGTCAAAAATCTTCGACGCAATCCATTTTCCATCGAAAAACTTCACAAAATCAATTTCTTTGGCATTTATTTTATTCATCCGTTTTCGACGAAATTAATTTTCCGTCAAAAATCTTCACAAAATCAATTTCTTTTGCATTTATTTTATTAATCCGTTTTCGACGGAATACATTTTTCGTCAAAAATCTTCTACGGAATCCATTTTTCGTCGATAAACTTCATAAAATCAATTTCTTTTGCATTTATTTTATTCATCCATTTTCGACGGAATTCATTTTCCGTCAAAAATCTTCGACGGAATCCATTTTCCGTCGAAAAACTTCACAAAATCAATTTCTTTTGCATTTATTTTATTAATCCGTTTTCGACGAAATTCTTTTTTTGTCGAAAAACTTCACAAAATCAATTTCTTTTGCATTTATTTTATTCATCCATTTTCGACGGAATTCATTTTCCGTCGAAAAACTTCACAAAATAAATTTCTTTTGCATTAATTTAAATCATCCATTTTCGACGGAATACATTTTCCGTCCAAAATCTTCGACGGAAACCATTTTCCTTCGAAAAACTTACAAAATCAATTTCCTTTGTATTTATTTTATTAATCTGTTTTCGACGAAATTCTTTTTCCGTTGAAAAACTTCACAAAATCAATTTCTTTTGTATTTATTTTAGTCATCCATTTTCGACGGAATACTTTTTTCGTCAAAAATCTTCGACGGAGTCCATTTTTTGTCGAAAAACTTCATAAAATCAATTTCATTTGCATTTATTTTATTTATCCATTTTCGACGGAATTCATTTTCCGTCAAAAATCTTCGACGGAATCCATTTTCCGTCGAAAAACTTCACAAAATCAATTTCTTTTGCATTTATTTTATTCATCCGTTTTCGACGGAATTCATTTTCCGTCAAAAATCTTCACAAAATCAATTTCTTTTGCATTTATTTTATTAATCCGTTTTCGACGGAATACATTTTTCGTCAAAAATCTTCGACGAAATCCATTTTTCGTCGAAAAACTTCATAAAATCAATTTCTTTTGCATTTATTTTATTCATCCATTTTCGACTGAATTCATTTTCCGTCAAAAATCTTCTACGGAATCTATTTCCCGTCTAAAAAATTCACAAAATCAATTTCTTTTGCAATTTATTTTATTCATCCATTTTCGACGGAATTCATTTTCCGTCAAAAATCTTCGACAAAATCCATTTTCCGTCGAAAAACTTCACAAAATCAATTTCTTTTGCATTTATTTTATTCATGCATTTTCGAAGGAATTCATTTTCCGTCAAAAATCTTCGACGGAATCCATTTTCCGTCGAAAAACTTCACAAAATCAATTTCCTTTGTATTTATTTTATTAATCCGTTTTCGACGAAATTCTTTTTCTGTCGAAAAACTTCACAAATTCAATTTCTTTTGCATTTATTTTATTCATCCATTTTCGACGGAATTCATTTTCCGTCAAAAATCTTCGACGGAATCCATTTTCCGTCGAAAAACTTCACAAAAACAATTTCTTTTGCATTTATTTTATTGTTCCGTTTTCGACGAAATTCTTTTTCTGTCGAAAAACTTCACAAAATCAATTTCTTTTGCATTTATTTTATTCATCCATTTTCGACGGAATTCATTTTCCGTCGAAAAACTTCACAAAATAAATTTCTTTTGCATTAATTTAAATCATCCATTTTCGACGGAATACATTTTCCGTCCAAAATCTTCGACGGAAACCATTTTCCGTCGAAAAACTTACAAAATCAATTTCCTTTGTATTTATTTTATTAATCTGTTTTCGACGAAATTCTTTTTCCGTTGAAAAACTTAACAAAATCAATTTCTTTTGTATTTATTTTAGTCATCCATTTTCGACGGAATACTTTTTTCGTCAAAAATCTTCGACGGAGTCCATTTTTTGTCGAAAAACTTCATAAAATCAATTTCATTTGCATTTATTTTATTTATCCATTTTCGACGGAATTCATTTTCCGTCAAAAATCTTCGTCGGAATCCATTTTCCGTCGAAAAACTTCACAAAATCAATTTCTTTTGCATTTATTTTATTCATCCGTTTTCGACGGAATTCATTTTCCGTCAAAAATCTTCACAAAATCAATTTCTTTTGCATTTATTTTATTAATCCGTTTTCGACGGAATACATTTTTCGTCAAAAATCTTCGACGAAATCCATTTTTCGTCGAAAAATTAATAAAATCAATTTCTTTTGCATTTATTTTATTCATCCATTTTCGACTGAATTCATTTTCCGTCAAAAATCTTCTACGGAATCTATTTCCCGTCTAAAAAATTCACAAAATCAATTTCTTTTGCATTTATTTTATTCATCCATTTTCGACGGAATTCATTTTTCGTCAAAAATCTTCGACAAAATCCATTTTCCGTCGAAAAAGTTCACAAAATCAATTTCTTTTGCATTTATTTTATTCATGCATTTTCGACGGAATTCATTTTCCGTCAAAAATCTTCGACGGAATCCATTTTCCGTCGAAAAACTTCACAAAATCAATTTCTTTTGCATTTATTTTATTAACCATTTTCGACGGAATTCATTATCCGTCCAAAATCTTCACAAAATCAATTTCTTTTGCATTTATTTTATTCATCCGTTTTCGACGGAATACATTTTTCGTCAAAATTCTTCATCGGAATCCATTTTTCGTCGAAAAACTTCATAAAATCAATTTCTTTTGGATTTATTTTAATCATCCATTTTCGACGGAATTCATTTTCCGACAAAAATCTTCGACGGAATCTATTTTCCGTCGAAAAACTTCACAAAATCAATTTCTTTTGCATTTATTTTATTCATCCGTTTGCGACGGAATTCAATTTCCGTCAAAAATCTTCGACGGTATCCATTTTCCGTCGAAAGACTTCACAAAATCAATTCACTACTAGAAAAAATTTGTATAGTGACGGAATCGTTATAGAAATTCTGTCGCTAATTTCATCGTCAATACTACTTTCCGTCACAAATTCCCTCGCAAAATAATTTGGGAGGGAATTTGTGACGGAAAGTAGTAGTGACGATGAAATTAGCGACGGAATTTCCATAACAATTTTGTCACTATACAAGATTTTTCTAGTAGTGATTTCTTTTGCATTTATTTTATTCATCCATTTTCGACGGAATTCATTTTCCGTCAAAAATCTTCGACGGAATCTATTTTCCGTCGAAAAACTTCACAAATTCAATTTCTTTTGCATTTATTTTATTCATCCATTTTCGATGGAATTCATTTTCCGTCAAAAATCTTCGACGGAATCCATTTTCCGTCCAAAATTTTCTACGGAATCCATTTTCCGTCGAAAAACTTCACAAAATCAATTTCTTTTGTATTTATTTTAGTCATCCGTTTTCGACGGAATACTTTTTTCATCAAAAATCTTCGACGGAATCCATTTTTTGTCGAAAAACATCATAAAATCAATTTCTTTTGCATTTATTTTATTCATCCGTTTTCGACGGAATTCATTTTCCGTCAAAAATCTTCACAAAATCAATTTCTTTTGCATTTATTTTATTAATCCGTTTTCGACGGAATACATTTTTCGTTAAAAATCTTCAACGGAATCCATTTTTCGTCGAAAAACTTCATAAAATCAATTTCTTTTGCATTTATTTTATTCATCCATTTTCGACGGAATTCATTTTACGTCGAAAATCTTCGACGGTATCTATTTCCCGTCGAAAAAATTCACAAAATCAATTTCTTTTGCATTTATTTTATTCATCCATTTTCGACGGAATTCATTTTCCGTCAAAAATCTTCGACGCAATCCATTTTCCATCGAAAAACTTCACAAAATCAATTTCTTTGGCATTTATTTTATTCATCCGTATTCGACGGAATTAATTTTCCGTCAAAAATCTTCACAAAATCAATTTCTTTTGCATTTATTTTATTAATCCGTTTTCGACGGAATACATTTTTCGTCAAAAATCTTCTACGGAATCCATTTTTCGTCGATAAACTTCATAAAATCAATTTCTTTTGCATTTATTTTATTCATCCATTTTCGACGGAATTCATTTTCCGTCAAAAATCTTCGACGGAATCCATTTTCCGTCGAAAAACTTCACAAAATCAATTTCTTTTGCATTTATTTTATTAATCCGTTTTCGACGAAATTCTTTTTCTGTCGAAAAACTTCACAAAACAATTTCTTTTGCATTTATCTTATTTAACCATTTTCGACGGAATTCATTTTCCGTCCAAAATCTTCGACGGAATCCATTTTCCGTCGAAAAACTTCACAAAATCAATTTATTTTGCATTTATTTTATTCATCCATTTTCGACGGAATTCATTTTTCGTAAAAAATCTTCACAAAATCAATTTCTTTTGCATTTATTTTATTCATCCGTTTTCGACGGAATACATTTTTCGTCAAAATTCTTCATCGGAATCCATTTTTCGTCGAAAAACTTCATAAAATCAATTTCTTTTGCATTTATTTTAATCATCCATTTTCGACGGAATTCATTTTCCGACAAAAATCTTCGACGGAATCTATTTTCCGTCGAAAAACTTCACAAAATCAATTTCTTTTGCATTTATTTTATTCATCCATTTTCGACGGAATTCATTTTCCGTCAAAAATCTTCGACGGTATCCATTTTCCGTCGAAAGACTTCACAAAATCAATTCACTACTAGAAAAAATTTGTATAGTGACGGAATCGTTATAGAAATTCTGTCGCTAATTTCATCGTCAATACTACTTTCCGTCACAAATTCCCTCGCAAAATAATTTGGGAGGGAATTTGTGACGGAAAGTAGTAGTGACGATGAAATTAGCGACGGAATTTCCATAACAATTTTGTCACTATACAAGATTTTTCTAGTAGTGATTTCTTTTGCATTTATTTTATTCATCCATTTTCGACGGAATTCATTTTCCGTCAAAAATCTTCGACGGAATCCATTTTCCGTCGAAAAACTTCACAAATTCAATTTCTTTTGCATTTATTTTATTCATCCGTTTTCGATGGAATTCATTTTCCGTCAAAAATCTTCGACGGAATCCATTTTCCGTCCAAAATTTTCTACGGAATCCATTTTCCGTCGAAAAACTTCACAAAATCAATTTCTTTTGTATTTATTTTAGTCATCCGTTTTCGACGGAATACTTTTTTCATCAAAAATCTTCGACGGAATCCATTTTTTGTCGAAAAACATCATAAAATCAATTTCTTTTGCATTTATTTTATTCATCCGTTTTCGACGGAATTCATTTTCCGTCAAAAATCTTCACAAAATCAATTTCTTTTGCATTTATTTTATTAATCCGTTTTCGACGGAATACATTTTTCGTTAAAAATCTTCAACGGAATCCATTTTTCGTCGAAAAACTTCATAAAATCAATTTCTTTTGCATTTATTTTATTCATCCATTTTCGACGGAATTCATTTTACGTCGAAAATCTTCGACGGTATCTATTTCCCGTCGAAAAAATTCACAAAATCAATTTCTTTTGCATTTATTTTATTCATCCATTTTCGACGGAATTCATTTTCCGTCAAAAATCTTCGACGCAATCCATTTTCCATCGAAAAACTTCACAAAATCAATTTCTTTGGCATTTATTTTATTCATCCGTATTCGACGGAATTAATTTTCCGTCAAAAATCTTCACAAAATCAATTTCTTTTGCATTTATTTTATTAATCCGTTTTCGACGGAATACATTTTTCGTCAAAAATCTTCTACGGAATCCATTTTTCGTCGATAAACTTCATAAAATCAATTTCTTTTGCATTTATTTTATTCATCCATTTTCGACGGAATTCATTTTCCGTCAAAAATCTTCGACGGAATCCATTTTCCGTCGAAAAACTTCACAAAATCAATTTCTTTTGCATTTATTTTATTAATCCGTTTTCGACGAAATTCTTTTTCCGTTGACAAAATCAATTTCTTTTGCATTTATTTTATTCATCCATTTTCGACGGAATTCATTTTCCGTCGAAAAACTTCACAAAATCAATTTCTTTTGCATTAATTTAAATCATCCATTTTCGACGGAATACATTTTCCGTCCAAAATCTTCGACGGAAACCATTTTCCGTCGAAAAACTTACAAAATCAATTTCCTTTGGATTTATTTTATTAATCTGTTTTCGACGAAATTCTTTTTCCGTTGAAAAACTTCACAAAATCAATTTCTTTTGCATTTATTTTATTCATCCATTTTCGACGGAATTCATTTTCCGTCAAAAATCTTCGACGGAATCCATTTTCCGTCGAAAAACTTCACAAATTCAATTTCTTTTGCATTTATTTTATTCATCCGTTTTCGATGGAATTCATTTTCCGTCAAAAATCTTCGACGGAATCCATTTTCCGTCCAAAATTTTCTACGGAATCCATTTTCCGTCGAAAAACTTCACAAAATCAATTTCTTTTGTATTTATTTTATTCATCCGTTTTCGACGGAATACTTTTTTCATCAAAAATCTTCGACGGAATCCATTTTTTGTCGAAAAACATCATAAAATCAATTTCTTTTGCATTTATTTTATTCATCCGTTTTCGACGAAATTCATTTTCCGTCAAAAATCTTCACAAAATCAATTTCTTTTGCATTTATTTTATTAATCCGTTTTCGACGGAATACATTTTTCGTTAAAAATCTTCAACGGAATCCATTTTTCGTCGAAAAACTTCATAAAATCAATTTCTTTTGCATTTATTTTATTCATCCATTTTCGACGGAATTCATTTTACGTCGAAAATCTTCGACGGTATCTATTTCCCGTCGAAAAAATTCACAAAATCAATTTCTTTTGCATTTATTTTATTCATCCATTTTCGACGGAATTCATTTTCCGTCAAAAATCTTCGACGCAATCCATTTTCCATCGAAAAACTTCACAAAATCAATTTCTTTGGCATTTATTTTATTCATCCGTTTTCGACGGAATTAATTTTCCGTCAAAAATCTTCACAAAATCAATTTCTTTTGCATTTATTTTATTAATCCGTTTTCGACGGAATACATTTTTCGTCAAAAATCTTCTACGGAATCCATTTTTCGTCGATAAACTTCATAAAATCAATTTCTTTTGCATTTATTTTATTCATCCATTTTCGACGGAATTCATTTTCCGTCAAAAATCTTCGACGGAATCCATTTTCCGTCGAAAAACTTCACAAAATCAATTTCTTTTGCATTTATTTTATTAATCCGTTTTCGACGAAATTCTTTTTCTGTCGAAAAACTTCACAAAATCAATTTCTTTTGCATTTATTTTATTCATCCATTTTCGACGGAATTCATTTTCCGTCGAAAAACTTCACAAAATAAATTTCTTTTGCATTAATTTAAATCATCCATTTTCGACGGAATACATTTTCCGTCCAAAATCTTCGACGGAAACCATTTTCCGTCGAAAAACTTACAAAATCAATTTCCTTTGGATTTATTTTATTAATCTGTTTTCGACGAAATTCTTTTTCCGTTGAAAAACTTCACAAAATCAATTTCTTTTGCATTTATTTTATTCATCCATTTTCGACGGAATTCATTTTCCGTCAAAAATCTTCGACGGAATCCATTTTCGGAATCCATTTTCCGTCGAAAAACTTCACAAATTCAATTTCTTTTGCATTTATTTTATTCATCCGTTTTCGATGGAATTCATTTTCCGTCAAAAATCTTCGACGGAATCCATTTTCCGTCCAAAATTTTCTACGGAATCCATTTTCCGTCGAAAAACTTCACAAAATCAATTTCTTTTGTATTTATTTTAGTCATCCGTTTTCGACGGAATACTTTTTTCATCAAAAATCTTCGACGGAATCCATTTTTTGTCGAAAAACATCATAAAATCAATTTCTTTTGCATTTATTTTATTCATCCGTTTTCGACGGAATTCATTTTCCGTCAAAAATCTTCACAAAATCAATTTCTTTTGCATTTATTTTATTAATCCGTTTTCGACGGAATACATTTTTCGTTAAAAATCTTCAACGGAATCCATTTTGCGTCGAAAAACTTCATAAAATCAATTTCTTTTGCATTTATTTTATTCATCCATTTTCGACGGAATTCATTTTACGTCGAAAATCTTCGACGGTATCTATTTCCCGTCGAAAAAATTCACAAAATCAATTTCTTTTGCATTTATTTTATTCATCCATTTTCGACGGAATTCATTTTCCGTCAAAAATCTTCGACGCAATCCATTTTCCATCGAAAAACTTCACAAAATCAATTTCTTTGGCATTTATTTTATTCATCCGCTTTCGACGGAATTAATTTTCCGTCAAAAATCTTCACAAAATCAATTTCTTTTGCATTTATTTTATTAATCCGTTTTCGACGGAATACATTTTTCGTCAAAAATCTTCTACGGAATCCATTTTTCGTCGATAAACTTCATAAAATCAATTTCTTTTGCATTTATTTTATTCATCCATTTTCGACGGAATTCATTTTCCGTCAAAAATCTTCGACGGAATCCATTTTCCGTCGAAAAACTTCACAAAATCAATTTCTTTTGCATTTATTTTATTAATCCGTTTTCGACGAAATTCTTTTTCCGTCGAAAAACTTCACAAAATCAATTTCTTTTGTATTTATTTTATTCATTTATTTTATTCATCCATTTTCGACGGAATTCATTTTCCGTCAAAAATCTTCGACGGAATCCATTTTCCGTCGAAAAACTTCACAAAATCAATTTCTTTTGCATTTATTTTAATCATCCATTTTCGACGGAATACATTTTCCGTCCAAAATCTTCGACGGAATCCATTTTCCGTCGAAAAAATTACAAAATCAATTTCCTTTGTATTTATTTTATTAATCTGTTTTCGACGAAATTCTTTTTCCGTTGAAAAACTTCACAAAATCAATTTCTTTTGTATTTATTTTAGTCATCCATTTTCGACGGAATACTTTTTTCGTCAAAAATCTTCGACGGAATCCATTTTTTGTCGAAAAACTTCATAAAATCAATTTCATTTGCATTTATTTTATTTATCCATTTTCGACGGAATTCATTTTCCGTCAAAAATCTTCGACGGAATCCATTTTCCGTCGAAAAACTTCACAAAATCAATTTCTTTTGCATTTATTTTATTCATCCGTTTTCGACGGAATTCATTTTCCGTCAAAAATCTTCACAAAATCAATTTCTTTTGCATTTATTTTATTAATCCGTTTTCGACGGAATTCATTTTTTTCGTCAAAAATCTTCGACGGAATACATTTTTCGTCGAAAAACTTCATAAAATCAATTTCTTTTGCATTTATTTTATTTATCCATTTTCGACGGAATTCATTTTCCGTCAAAAATCTTCGACGGAATCCATTTTCCGTCGAAAAACTTCACAAAATCAATTTCTTTTGCATTTATTTTATTCATCCGTTTTCGACGGAATTCATTTTCCGTCAAAAATCTTCACAAAATCAATTTCTTTTGCATTTATTTTATTAATCCGTTTTCGACGGAATACATTTTTCGTCAAAAATCTTCGACGGAATACATTTTTCGTCAATAATCTTCGACGGAATCCATTTTTTGTCGAAAAACTTCATAAAATCAATTTCTTTTGCATTTATTTTATTAATCCGTTTTCGACGGAATACATTTTTCGTCAAAAATCTTCGACGGAGTCCATTTTTTGTCGAAAAACTTCATAAAATCAATTTCATTTGCATTTATTTTATTTATCCATTTTCGACGGAATTCATTTTCCGTCAAAAATCTTCGACGGAATCCATTTTCCGTCGAAAAACTTCACAAAATCAATTTCTTTTGCATTTATTTTATTCATCCGTTTTCGACGGAATTCATTTTCCGTCAAAAATCTTCACAAAATCAATTTCTTTTGCATTTATTTTATTCATCCATTTTCGACGGAATACATTTTCCGTCAAAAATCTTCTACGGAATCTATTTCCCGTCTAAAAAATTCACAAAATCAATTTCTTTTGCATTTATTTTATTCATCCATTTTCGACGGAATTCATTTTCCGTCAAAAATCTTCGACGAAATCCATTTTCCGTCGAAAAACTTCACAAAATCAATTTCTTTTGCATTTATTTTATTCATCCATTTTCGACGGAATTCATTTTCCGTCAAAAATCTTCGACGGAATCCATTTTCCGTCGAAAAACTTCACAAAATCAATTTCTTTTGCATTTATTTTATTAATCCGTTTTCGACGAAATTCTTTTTCTGTCGAAAAACTTCACAAAATCAATTTCTTTTGCATTTATCTTATTCATCCATTTTCGACGGAATTCATTTTTCGTCCAAAATCTTCGACGGAATCCATTTTCCGTCGAAAAACTTCACAAAATCAATTTCTTTTGCATTTATTTTATTCATCCATTTTCGACGGAATTCATTTTTCGTAAAAAATCTTCACAAAATCAATTTCTTTTGCATTTATTTTATTCATCCGTTTTCGACGGAATACATTTTTCGTCAAAATTCTTCATCGGAATCCATTTTTCGTCGAAAAACTTCATAAAATCAATTTCTTTTGCATTTATTTTAATCATCCATTTTCGACGGAATTCATTTTCCGACAAAAATCTTCGACGGAATCTATTTTCCGTCGAAAAACTTCACAAAATCAATTTCTTTTGCATTTATTTTATTCATCAATTTTCGACGGAATTCAATTTCCGTCAAAAATCTTCGACGGTATCCATTTTCCGTCGAAAGACTTCACAAAATCAATTTCTTTTGCATTTATTTTATTCATCCATTTTCGACGGAATTCATTTTCCGTCCAAAATCTTCGACGGAATCTATTTTCCGTCGAAAAACTTCACAAAATCAATTTCTTTTGCATTTATTTTATTCATCCATTTTCGATGGAATTCATTTTCCGTCAAAAATCTTCGACGGAATCCATTTTCCGTCCAAAATTTTCTACGGAATCCTTTTTCCGTCGAAAAACTTCACAAAATCAATTTCTTTTGTATTTATTTTAGTCATCCGTTTTCGACGGAATACTTTTTTCATCAAAAATCTTCGACGGAATCCATTTTTTGTCGAAAAACTTCATAAAATCAATTTCTTTTGCATTTATTTTATTCATCCGTTTTCGACGGAATTCATTTTCCGTCAAAAATCTTCACAAAATCAATTTCTTTTGCATTTATTTTATTAATCCGTTTTCGACGGAATACATTTTTCGTTAAAAATCTTCAACGGAATCCATTTTTCGTCGAAAAACTTCATAAAATCAATTTCTTTTGCATTTATTTTATTCATCCATTTTCGACGGAATTCATTTTACGTCAAAAATCTTCGACGGTATCTATTTCCCGTCGAAAAAATTCACAAAATCAATTTCTTTTGCATTTATTTTATTCATCCATTTTCGACGGAATTCATTTTCCGTCAAAAATCTTCGACGCAATCCATTTTCCATCGAAAAACTTCACAAAATCAATTTCTTTGGCATTTATTTTATTCATCCGTTTTCGACGGAATTAATTTTCCGTCAAAAATTTCACAAAATCAATTTCTTTTGCATTTATTTTATTAATCCATTTTCGACGGAATACATTTTTCGTCAAAAATCTTCTACGGAATCCATTTTTCGTCGAAAAACTTCATAAAATCAATTTCTTTTGCATTTATTTTATTCATCCATTTTCGACGGAATTCATTTTCCGTCAAAAATCTTCGACGGAATCCATTTTCCGTCGAAAAACTTCACAAAATCAATTTCTTTTGCATTTATTTTATTAATCCGTTTTCGACGAAATTCTTTTTCTGTCGAAAAACTTCACAAAATCAATTTCTTTTGCATTTATTTTATTCATCCATTTTCGACGGAATTAATTTTCCGTCAAAAATCTTCGACGGAATCCATTTTCCGTCGAAAAACTTCAAAAATAATTTATTTTGCATTTATTTTATTCATCCATTTTCGACGGAATTCATTTTCCGTCCAAAATCTTCGACGGAAACCATTTTCCGTCGAAAAACTTACAAAATCAATTTCCTTTGTATTTATTTTATTAATCTGTTTTCGACGAAATTCTTTTTCCGTTGAAAAACTTCACAAAATCAATTTCTTTTGCATTTATTTTATTCATCCATTTTCGACGGAATACATTTTTCGTCAAAAATCTTCGACGGAATCCATTTTTTGTCGAAAAACTTCATAAAATCAATTTCATTTGCATTTATTTTATTTATCCATTTTCGACGGAATTCATTTTCCGTCAAAAATCTTCGACGGAATCCATTTTCCGTCGAAAAACTTCACAAAATCAATTTCTTTTGCATTTATTTTATTCATCCGTTTTCGACGGAATACATTTTCCGTTAAAAATCTTCACAAAATCAATTTCTTTTGCATTTATTTTATTCATCCGTTTTCGACGGAATTCATTTTCCGTCAAAAATCTTCGACGGAATCCATTTTTCCGTCTAAAAAATTCACAAAATCAATTTCTTTTGCATTTATTTTATTCATCCATTTTCGACGGAATTCATTTTCCGTCAAAAATCTTCTACGGAATCTATTTCCCGTCTAAAAAATTCACAAAATCAATTTCTTTTGCATTTATTTTATTCATCCATTTTCGACGGAATTCATTTTCCGTCAAAAATCTTCGACGAAATCCATTTTCCGTCGAAAAACTTCACAAAATCAATTTCTTTTGCATTTATTTTATTCATGCATTTTCGACGGAATTCATTTTCCGTCAAAAATCTTCGACGGAATCCATTTTCCGTCGAAAAACTTCACAAAATCAATTTCTTTTGCATTTATTTTATTAATCCGTTTTCGACGAAATTCTTTTTCTGTCGAAAAACTTCACAAAACAATTTCTTTTGCATTTATCTTATTCATCCATTTTCGACGGAATTCATTTTCCGTCCAAAATCTTCGACGGAATCCATTTTCCGTCGAAAAACTTCACAAAATCAATTTCTTTTGCATTTATTTTATTCATCCATTTTCGACGGAATTCATTTTTCGTAAAAAATCTTCACAAAATCAATTTCTTTTGCATTTATTTTATTCATCCGTTTTCGACGGAATACATTTTTCGTCAAAATTCTTCATCGGAATCCATTTTTCGTCGAAAAACTTCATAAAATCAATTTCTTTTGCATTTATTTTAATCATCCATTTTCGACGGAATTCATTTTCCGACAAAAATCTTCGACGGAATCTATTTTCCGTCGAAAAACTTCACAAAATCAATTTCTTTTGCATTTATTTTATTCATCCATTTTCGACGGAATTCATTTTCCGTCAAAAATCTTCGACGGAATCCATTTTCCGTCGAAAGACTTCACAAAATCAATTTCCTTTGTATTTATTTTATTAATCTGTTTTCGACGAAATTCTTTTTCCGTCGAAAACTTCACAAAATCAATTTCTTTTGCATTTATTTTATTCATCCATTTTCGACGGAATTCATTTTCCGTCAAAAATCTTCGACGGAATCTATTTTCCGTCGAAAAACTTCACAAAATCAATTTCTTTTGCATTTATTTTATTCATCCATTTTCGATGGAATTCATTTTCCGTCAAAAATTTGCGACGGAATCCATTTTCCGTCCAAAATCTTCTACGGAATCCATTTTCCGTCGAAAAACTTCACAAAATCAATTTCTTTTGCATTTATTTTATTCATCCATTTTCGACGGAATACATTTTTCATCAAAAATCTTCGAAGGAATCCATTTTTTGTCGAAAAACTTCACAAAATCAATTTCTTTTGCATTTATTTTATTCATCCGTTTTCGACGGAATTCATTTTCCGTCAAAAATCTTCACAAAATCAATTTCTTTTGCATTTATTTTATTAATCCGTTTTCGACGGAATACATTTTTCGTTAAAAATCTTCAACGGAATCCATTTTTCGTCGAAAAACTTCACAAAATCAATTTCTTTTGCATTTATTTTATTCATCCATTTTCGACGGAATTCATTTTACGTCGAAAATCTTCGACGGTATCTATTTCCCGTCGAAAAAATTCACAAAATCAATTTCTTTTGCATTTATTTTATTCATCCATTTTCGACGGAATTCATTTTCCGTCAAAAATCTTCGACGCAATCCATTTTCCATCGAAAAACTTCACAAAATCAATTTCTTTGGCATTTATTTTATTCATCCGTTTTCGACGGAATTAATTTTCCGTCAAAAATATTCACAAAATCAATTTCTTTTGCATTTATTTTATTAATCCGTTTTCGACGGAATACATTTTCGTCAAAAATCTTCTACGGAATCCATTTTTCGTCGAAAAACTTCATAAAATCAATTTCTTTTGCATTTATTTTATTCATCCATTTTCGACGGAATTCATTTTCCGTCAAAAATCTTCGACGGAATCCATTTTCCGTCGAAAAACTTCACAAAATCAATTTCTTTTGCATTTATTTTATTAATCCGTTTTCGACGAAATTCTTTTTCTGTCGAAAAACTTCACAAAATCAATTTCTTTTGCATTTATTTTATTCATCCATTTTCGACGGAATTCATTTTCCGTCGAAAAACTTCACAAAATAAATTTCTTTTGCATTAATTTTAATCATCCATTTTCGACGGAATACATTTTCCGTACAAAATCTTCTACGGAAACCATTTTCCGTCGAAAAACTTCACAAAATCAATTTCTTTTGCATTTATTTTATTAATCTGTTTTCGATTTTTTTCCGTTGAAAAACTTCACAAAATCAATTTCTTTTGCATTTATTTTATTCATCCATTTTCGACGGAATTCATTTTCCGTCAAAAATCTTCGACGGAATCTATTTTCCGTCGAAAAACTTCACAAAATCAATTTCTTTTGCATTTATTTTATTCATCCATTTTCGATGGAATTCATTTTCCGTCAAAAATCTTCGACGGAATCCATTTTCCGTCCAAAATTTTCTACGGAATCCATTTTCCGTCGAAAAACTTCACAAAATCAATTTCTTTTGTATTTATTTTAGTCATCCGTTTTCGACGGAATACTTTTTTCATCAAAAATCTTCGACGGAATCCATTTTTTGTCGAAAAACATCATAAAATCAATTTCATTTGCATTTATTTTATTTATCCATTTTCGACGAAATTCATTTTCCGTCCAAAATCTTCGACGGAATCCATTTTCCGTCGAAAAACTTCACAAAATCAATTTCTTTTGCATTTATTTTATTCATCCGTTTTCGACGGAATTCATTTTCCGTCAAAAATCTTCACAAAATCAATTTCTTTTGCATTTATTTTATTAATCCGTTTTCGACGGAATACATTTTTCGTTAAAAATCTTCAACGGAATCCATTTTTCGTCGAAAAACTTCATAAAATCAATTTCTTTTGCATTTATTTTATTCATCCATTTTCGACGGAATTCATTTTACGTCGAAAATCTTCGACGGTATCTATTTCCCGTCGAAAAAATTCACAAAATCAATTTCTTTTGCATTTATTTTATTCATCCATTTTCGACGGAATTCATTTTCCGTCAAAAATCTTCGACGCAATCCATTTTCCAACGAAAAACTTCACAAAATCAATTTCTTTGGCATTTATTTTAGTCATCCGTTTTCGACGGAATAAATTTTCCGTCAAAAATCTTCACAAAATCAATTTCTTTTGCATTTATTTTATTAATCCGTTTTCGACGGAATACATTTTTCGTCAAAAATCTTCGACGGAATCCATTTTTCGTCGAAAAACTTCATAAAATCAATTTCTTTTGCATTTATTTTATTCATCCATTTTCGACGGAATTCATTTTCCGTCAAAAATCTTCGACGGAATCCATTTTCCGTCGAAAAACTTCACAAAATCAATTTCTTTTGCATTTATTTTATTAATCCGTTTTCGACGAAATTCTTTTTCCGTCGAAAAACTTCACAAAATCAATTTCTTTTGCATTTATTTTATTCATCCATTTTCGACAGAATTCATTTTCCGTCCAAAATCTTCGACGGAATCCATTTTCCGTCGAAAAACTTCACAAAATCAATTTCTTTTGCATTTATTTTATTCATCCATTTTCGACGGAATTCATTTTTTTTTAATCATCCATTTTCGACGGAATTCATTTTCCGACAAAAATCTTCGACGGAATCTATTTTCCATCAAAAAACTTCACAAAATCAATTTCTTTTGCATTTATTTTATTCATCCATTTTCGACGGAATTCATTTTCCGTCAAAAATCTTCGACGGAATCCATTTTCCGTCGAAAGACTTCACAAAATCAATTTCTTTTGCATTTATTTTATTCATCCGTTTTCGACGGAATTCATTTTCCGTCAAAAATCTTCGACGGAATCCATTTTCCGTCAAAAACTTCACAAATTCAATTTCTTTTGCATTTATGTTATTCAAAATCCGTTTTCTTTTGCATTTATTTTCCGTCATCCGTCTTCGACGGAATCCATTTTCCGTCAAAAATCTTCTACGGAATCCATTTTCCGTCGAAAAACTTCACAAAATCAATTTCTTTTGCATTTATTTTATTCATCCGTTTTCGACGGAATACATTTTCCGTCAAAAATCTTCGACGGAATCCATTTTTTGTCGAAAAACTTCATAAAATCAATTTCTTTTGCATTTATTTTATTCATCCATTTTCGACGGAATTCATTTTCCGTTTTCCGGAATCCATTTTCCGTCGAAAAATTCACAAAATCAATTTCTTTTGCATTTATTTTATTCATCCATTTTCGACGGAATTCATTTTCCGTCAAAAATCTTCACAAAATCAATTTCTTTTGCATTTATTTTATTCATCCATTTTCGACGGAATACATTTTTCGTCAAAAATCTTCGACGGAATCCATTTTCCGTCGAAAAACTTCACAAAATCAATTTCTTTTGCATTTATTTTATTCATCCATTTTCGACGGAATTCATTTTACGTCAAAAATCTTCGACGGAATCCATTTCCCGTCGAAAAACTTCACAAAATCAATTTCTTTTGCATTTATTTTATTCATCCATTTTCGACGGAATTCATTTTCCGTCAAAAATCTTCGACGGAATCCATTTTCCGTCGAAAAACTTCACAAAATCAATTTCTTTTGCATTTATTTTATTCATCCGTTTTCGACGGAATTCATTTTCCGTCAAAAATCTTCACAAAATCAATTTCTTTTGCATTTATTTTATTAATCCGTTTTCGACGGAATACATTTTTCGTCAAAAATCTTCGACGGAATCCATTTTTCGTCGAAAAACTTCATAAAATCAATTTCTTTTGCATTTATTTTATTCATCCATTTTCGACGGAATTCATTTTCCGTCAAAAATCTTCGACGGAATCCATTTTCCCGTCGAAAAACTTCACAAAATCAATTTCTTTTGCATTTATTTTATTCATCCATTTTCGACGGAATTCATTTTCCGTCAAAAATCTTCGACGCAAAAATCATCACAAAATCAATTTCTTTTGCATTTATTTTATTCATCCGTTTTCGACGGAATACATTTTTCGTCAAAAATCTTCAACGGAATCCATTTTTCGTCGAAAAACTTCATAAAATCAATTTCTTTTGCATTTATTTTAATAATTCATTTTCGACGGAATTCATTTTCCGACAAAAATCTTCGACGGAATCTATTTTCCATCAAAAAACTTCACAAAATCAATTTATTTTGCATTTATTTTATTCATCCATTTTCGACGGAATTCATTTTCCGTCAAAAATCTTCGACGGAATCCATTTTCCGTCGAAAGACTTCACAAAATCAATTTCTTTTGCATTTATTTTATTCATCCGTTTTCGATGGAATTCATTTTCCGTCAAAAATCTTCGACGGAATCCATTTTCCGTCAAAAATCTTCTACGGAATCCATTTTCCGTCGAAAAACTTCACAAAATCAATTTCTTTTGCATTTATTTTATTCATCCGTTTCTGACGGAATACATTTTTCGTCAAAAATCTTCAACGGAATCCATTTTTCGTCGAAAAATTAATAAAATCAATTTCTTTTGCATTTATTTTATTCATCCATTTTCAACAGAATTCATTTTCCGTCCAAAATCTTCGACGGAATCCATTTTTCTTCGAAAAACTTCATAAAATCAATTTCTTTTGCATTTATTTTATTCATCCATTTTCGACGGAATCCGTTTTCCATCTAAAAATTCCACAATATCAATTTCTTTTCCATTTATTTTATTCATCCATTTTCGACGGAATTCATTTTCTGTCGAAAAACTTCACAAAATAAATTTCTTTTGCATTAATTTAATTCATCCATTTTCGACGGAATACATTTTCCGTCAAAAATCTTCGACGGAAACCATTTTCCGTCGAAAAACTTACAAAATCAATTTCCTTTGTATTTATTTTATTAATCTGTTTTCGACGAAATTCTTTTTCCGACGAAAAACTTCACAAAATAAATTTCTTTTGTATTTATTTTAGTCATCCGTTTTCGACGGAATTCATTTTCCGTCAAAAATCTTCGACGGAATCCATTTTCCGTCGAAAAACTTCACAAAATCAATTTCTTTTGCATTTATTTTATTCATCCGTTTTCGACGGAATTCATTTTCCGTCAAAAATCTTCACAAAATCAATTTCTTTTGCATTTATTTTATTAATCCGTTTTCGACGGAATACATTTTTCGTCAAAAATCTTCGACGGAATCCATTTTTCGTCGAAAAACTTCATAAAATCAATTTCTTTTGCATTTATTTTATTCATCCATTTTCGACGGAATTCATTTTCCATTTTCGACGTTTTTCGAAAGAATCCATTTTCCGTCGAAAAACTTCACAAAATCAATTTCTTTTGCATTTATTTTATTCATCCATTTTCGACGGAATTCATTTTCCGTCAAAAATCTTCGATTTTCCGTCGAAAATTTTCAAAAAATCAATTTCTTTTGCATTTATTTTATTCATCCATTTTCGACGGAGTTCATTTTCCGTCCAAAAAATCTTCGACAATTTCTTTTGCAATCCATTTTTTCGTCGAAAAACTTCACAAAATCAATTTCTTTTGCATTTATTTTATTCATCCATTTTCGACGGAATTCATTTTCCGTCAAAAATCATTCACAAAATCAATTTCTTTTGCATTTATTTTATGCATCCATTTTCGACAAAATCAATTTCTTTTGCATTTATTTTATTCATCCGTTTTCGACGGAATACATTTTTCGTCAAAAATCTTCAACGGAATCCATTTTTCGTCGAAAAACTTCATAAAATCAATTTCTTTTGCATTTATTTTAATAATTCATTTTCGACGGAATTCATTTTCCGACAAAAATCTTCGACGGAATCTATTTTCCATCAAAAAACTTCACAAAATCAATTTATTTTGCATTTATTTTATTCATCCATTTTCGACGGAATTCATTTTCCGTCAAAAATCTTCGACGGAATCCATTTTCCGTCGAAAGACTTCACAAAATCAATTTCTTTTGCATTTATTTTATTCATCCGTTTTCGATGGAATTCATTTTCCGTCAAAAATCTTCGACGGAATCCATTTTCCGTCAAAAATCTTCTACGGAATCCATTTTCCGTCGAAAAACTTCACAAAATCAATTTCTTTTGCATTTATTTTATTCATCCGTTTCTGACGGAATACATTTTTCGTCAAAAATCTTCAACGGAATCCATTTTTCGTCGAAAAATTAATAAAATCAATTTCTTTTGCATTTATTTTATTCATCCATTTTCAACAGGAATTCATTTTCCGTCCAAAATCTTCGACGGAATCCATTTTTCTTCGAAAAACTTCATAAAATCAATTTCTTTTGCATTTATTTTATTCATCCATTTTCGACGGAATCCGTTTTCCATCTAAAAATTCCACAATATCAATTTCTTTTCCATTTATTTTATTCATCCATTTTCGACGGAATTCATTTTCTGTCGAAAAACTTCACAAAATAAATTTCTTTTGCATTAATTTAATTCATCCATTTTCGACGGAATACATTTTCCGTCAAAAATCTTCGACGGAAACCATTTTCCGTCGAAAAACTTACAAAATCAATTTCCTTTGTATTTATTTTATTAATCTGTTTTCGACGAAATTCTTTTTCCGACGAAAAACTTTCGAAAAATTTAGTTTATTCATCCGTTTTCGACGGAATTCATTTTCCGTCAAAAAACTGCACAAAATTAATTTCTTCACAAAATCAATTTATTATGCATTTATTCTATTCATCCGTTATCGACGGAATTCCATTTTCCGTCAAAAAAATCAATTTCTTTTGCATTTATTTTATTCAAAATCAATTTCTTTTGCATTTATTTTATTTGCATTTATCCGTTTTCGACGGAATATTTTCATTTTTTCTTTTGCGTCAAAAATCTTCGCACGGAATCCATTTTCCGTCGAAAAACTTCATAAAATCAATTTCTTTTGCATTTATTTTATTCATCCATTTTCGACGGAATTCATTTTCCGTCAAAAATCTTCGACGGAATCCATTTTCCGTCAAAAAACTTCACAAAATCAATTTCTTTTGCATTTATTTTATTCATCCATTTTCGACGGAATTCATTTTCCGTCAAAAATCTTCGACGGAATCCATTTTCCGTCGAAAAACTTCACAAAATCAATTTCTTTTGCATTTATTTTATTCATCCATTTTCGACGGAATTCATTTTCCGTCAAAAATCTTCGACGGAATCCATTTTCCGTCGAAAAACTTCACAAAATCAATTTCTTTTGCATTTATTTTATTAATCCGTTTTCGACGGAATTCTTTTTCTGTCGAAAAACTTCACAAAATCAATTTCTTTTGCATTTATTTTATTCATCCATTTTCGACGGAATTCATTTTCCGTCCAAAATCTTCGACGGAATCCATTTTCCGTCGAAAAACTTCACAAAATCAATTTCTTTTGCATTTATTTTATTCATCCATTTTCGACGGAATTCATTTTCCGTAAAAAATCTTCACAAAATCAATTTCTTTTGAATTTATTTTATTAATCCGTTTTCGACGGAATACATTTTTCGTCAAAATTCTTCATCGGAATCCATTTTTCGTCGAAAAACTTCATAAAATCAATTTCTTTTGCATTTATTTTAATCATCCATTTTCGACGGAATTCATTTTCCGACAAAAATCTTCGACGGAATCTATTTTCCGTCGAAAAACTTCACAAAATCAATTTCTTTTGCATTTATTTTATTCATCCGTTTTCGACGGAATTCATTTTTTGTCAAAAATCTTCGACGGAATCCATTTTCCGTCGAAAAACTTCACAAAATCAATTTCTTTTGCTTTTATTTTATTCATCCGTTTTCGACGGAATTCATTTTCCGTAATAAATCTTCACAAAATCAATTTCTTTTGCATTTATTTTATTCATCCGTTTTCTACGGAATTCATTTTCCGTCAAAAATCATCACAAAATCAATTTCTTTTGCATTTATTTTATTAATCCGTTTTCGACGGAATACATTTTAAGTCAAAAATCTTCGACGGAATCCATTTTTCGTCGATAAACTTCATAAAATCAATTTCTTTTGCATTTATTTTATTCATCCATTTTCGACGAAATTCATTTTCCCTCAAAAATCTTCGAAGGCATCTATTTTCCGTCGAAAAAATTCACAAAATCAATTTCTTTTGCATTTATTTTATTAATCCATTTTCGACGAATTTCTTTTTCCGTCGAAAAACTTCACAAAATCAATTTCTTTTGCATTTATTTTATTCATCCGTTTTCGACGGAATTTGTTTTCCGTCGAAAAACTTCACAAAATCAATTTATTTTGCATTTATTTTATTCATCCGTTTTCGACGGAATACATTTTTCGTCAAAAATCTTCGACGGAATACATTTTGCGTCGAAAAACTTGATAAAATCAATTTCTTTTGCATTTATTTTATTCATCCATTTTCGATGGAATTCATTTTCCGTCAAAAATCTTCGTGAGAATACAATTTTCGTCGAAAAACTTGATAAAACCAATTTCTTTTGCATTTATTTTATTCATCCGTTTGCGACGGAATACATTTTCCGTAAAAAATCTTCGACGGAATCCATTTTCCGTCGAAAAACTTACAAAATCAATTTCCTTTGCATTTATTTTATTAATCCGTTTTCGACGCAATTCTTTTTCCGTCGAAAAACTTCACAAAATCAATTTCTTTTGCATCTATTTTAGTCATCCGTTTTCGACAGAATACATTTTTCGTCAAAAATCTTCGACAGAATCCATTTTCTGTCAAAAATCTTCTACGGAATCCATTTTTCGTCGAAAAACTTCACAAAATCAATTTCTTTTGCATTTATTTTATTCATCCGTTTTCGACGGAATTCATTTTCCGTCAAAAATCTTCGACGGAATCCATTTTCCGTCAAAAATCTTCTACGGAATCCATTTTCCGTCGAAAAACTTCACAAAATCAATTTCTTTTGCATTTATTTTATTCATCCGTTTTCGACGGAATACATTTTTCGTCAAAAATCTTCAACGGAATCCATTTTTCGTCGAAAAATTAATAAAATCAATTTCTTTTGCATTTATTTTATTCATCCATTTTCGACGGAATCCGTTTTCCATCGAAAAATTTCACAATATCAATTTCTTTTGCATTTATTTTATTTATCCATTTTCGACGGAATACATTTTCCGCCGAAAAACTTCACAAAATAATTTTCTTTTGCATTAATTTAATTCATCCATTTTCGACGGAATACATTTTCCGTCAAAAATCTTCGACGGAATCCATTTTCCGTCGAAAAACTTGCAAAATCAATTTCCTTTGCATTTATTTTATTTATCCGTTTTCGACGAAATTCTTTTTCCGTCGAAAAACTTCACAAAATCAATTTCTTTTGCATCTATTTTAGTCATCCGTTTTCTACGGAATCCATTTTCCGACGAAAAACTACACAAAATCAATTTCTTTTGCATTTATTTTATTCATCCGTTTTCGACGGAATACATTTTTCGTCAAAAATCTTCGACGGAATCCATTTTTCGTCGATAAACTTCATAAAATAAATTTCTTTTGCATTTATTGTATTCATCCATTTTCAACGGAATTCATTTTCCGTCAAAAATCTTCGACGGAATTCGTCGAAAAACTTCATAAAATCAATTTCTTTTCCATTTATTTTATTCATCCATTTTCGACGGAATCCATTTTCCATCTAAAAATTTCACAATATCAATTTCTTTTGCATTTATTTTATTCATCCATTTTCGACGGAATTAATTTTTCGTCGAAAAACTTCACAAAATAAATTTCTTTTGCATTAATTTAATTCATCCATTTTCGACGGAATACATTTTCCGTCAAAAATCTTCGAGAAAAACTTACAAAATCAATTTCCTTTGTATTTATTTTTTTAATCTGTTTTCGACGAAATTCTTTTTCCGTCGAAAAACTTCACAAAATCAATTTCTTTTGTATTTATTTTAGTCATCCGTTTTCGACGGAATCCATTTTTTGTCGAAAAACTTCATAAAATCAATTTCTTTTGCATTTATTTTATTCATCCATTTTCGACGGAATTCATTTTCAGTCAAAGATCTTCGTCGGAATCCATTTTCCGTCGAAAAACTTCACAAAATCAATTTCTTTTGCATTTATTTTATTCATCCGTTTTCTACGGAATTCATTTTCCGTCAAAAATCATCACAAAATCAATTTCTTTTGCATTTATTTTATTAATCCGTTTTCGACGGAATACATTTTAAGTCAAAAATCTTCGACGGAATCCATTTTTCGTCGATAAACTTCATAAAATCAATTTCTTTTGCATTTATTTTATTCATCCATTTTCGACGAAATTCATTTTCCCTCAAAAATCTTCGAAGGCATCTATTTTCCGTCGAAAAAATTCACAAAATCAATTTCTTTTGCATTTATTTTATTAATCCATTTTCGACGAATTTCTTTTTCCGTCGAAAAACTTCACAAAATCAATTTCTTTTGCATTTATTTTATTCATCCGTTTTCGACGGAATTTGTTTTCCGTCGAAAAACTTCACAAAATCAATTTATTTTGCATTTATTTTATTCATCCGTTTTCGACGGAATACATTTTTCGTCAAAAATCTTCGACGGAATACATTTTGCGTCGAAAAACTTGATAAAATCAATTTCTTTTGCATTTATTTTATTCATCCATTTTCGATGGAATTCATTTTCCGTCAAAAATCTTCGACGGAATACAATTTTCGTCGAAAAACTTGATAAAATCAATTTCTTTTGCATTTATTTTATTCATCCGTTTTCGACGGAATTCATTTTCTGTCAAAAATCTTCGACGGAATTCATTTTCCATCAAAAATCTTCTACGAAATTCATTTTTCGTCGAAAAACTTCAAAAAATCAATTTCTTTTGCATTTATTTTATTAATCCGTTTTCGACGCAATTCTTTTTCCGTCGAAAAACTTCACAAAATCAATTTCTTTTGCATTTATTTTATTCATCCGTTTTCGACGGAATACATTTTCCGTGAAAAATCTTCGACCGAATCCATTTTCCGTCGAAAAACTTCACAAAATCAATTTCTTTTGCATTTATTTTATTCATCCATTTTCGATGGAATTCATTTTCCGTCCAAAATCTTCGACGGAATCCATTTTCCGTCAAAAATCTTCACAAAAACAATTTCTTTTGCATTTATTTTATTCATCCATTTTCGACGGAATTCATTTTCCGTCAAAAATCTTCGACGCAATCCATTTTCTGTCGAAAAACTTCACAAAATCAATTTCTTTTGCATTTATTTTATTCATCCGTTTTCGATGGAATTCTTTTTCCGTCAAAAATCTTCGACGGAATCCATTTTCCGTCAAAATTCTTCTACGGAATCCATTTTCCGTCGAAAAACTTCACAAAATCAATTTCTTTTGCATTTATTTATTCATCCATTTTCGACGGAATACATTTTTCGTCAAAAATCTTCAACGGAATCCATTTTTCGTCGAAAAATTAATAAAATCAATTTCTTTTGCATTTATTTTATTCATCCATTTTCAATCGAATTCATTTTCCGTCAAAAATCTTCGACGGAATCCATTTTTCGTCGAAAAAATTCATAAAATCAATTTCTTTTGCATTTATTTTATTCATCCATTTTCGACGGAATCCGTTTTCCATCGAAAAATTACACAATATCAATTTCTTTTGCATTTATTTTATTCATCCATTTTCGACAGAATTCATTTTCCGTCGAAAAACTTCACATAATATATTTCTTTTGCATTAATTTAATTCATCCATTTTCGACGGAATTCTTTTTCCGTCAAAAATCTTCGACGGAATCCATTTTCCGTCGAAAAAATTCACAAAATCAATTTCTTTTGCATTTATTTTATTCATCCATTTTCGACGGAATTAATTTTCCGTCAAAAATCTTCGACGGAATCCATTTTCCGTCGAAAAACTTCACAAAATCAATTTCCTTTGCATTTATTTTATTAATCCGTTTTCGACGAAATTCTTTTTCCGTCGAAAAACTTCACAAAATCAATTTCTTTTGCATCTATTTTAGTCATCCGTTTTCGACAGAATACATTTTTCGTTAAAAATCTTCGACAGAATCCATTTTCTGTCAAAAATCTTCTACGGAATCCATTTTTCGTCGAAAAACTTCAGAAAATCAATTTCTTTTGCATTTATTTTATTCATCCGTTTTCGACGGAATCTATTTTCCGTTAAAAAACTTCACAAAATCAATTTCTTTTGCATTTATTTTATTCATCCGTTTTCGACGGAATAAATTTTTCGTCAAAAATCTTCAACGGAATCCATTTTTCGTCGAAAAATTAATAAAATCAATTTCTTTTGCATTTATTTTATTCATCCATTTTCAACGGAATTCATTTTCCGTCAAAAATCTTCGACGGAATTCATTTTTCGTCGAAAAAATTCATAAAATCAATTTCTTTTGCATTTATTTTATTCATCCATTTTCGACGGAATCCGTTTTCCATCGAAAAATTTCACAATATCAATTTCTTTTGCATTTATTTTATTTATCCATTTTCGACGGAATACATTTTCCGTCGAAAAACTTCACAAAATAATTTTCTTTTGCATTAATTTAATTCATCCATTTTCGACGGAATACATTTTCCGTCAAAAATCTTCGACGGAATCCATTTTCCGTCGAAAAACTTGCAAAATCAATTTCCTTTGCATTTATTTTATTTATCCGTTTTCGACGAAATTCTTTTTCCGTCGAAAAACTTCACAAAATCAATTTCTTTTGCATCTATTTTAGTCATCCGTTTTCTACGGAATCCATTTTCCGACGAAAAACTACCCAAAATCAATTTCTTTTGCATTTATTTTATTCATCCGTTTTCGACGGAATATATTTTTCGTCAAAAATCTTCGACGGAATCCATTTTTCGTCGATAAACTTCATAAAATAAATTTCTTTTGCATTTATTGTATTCATCCATTTTCAACGGAATTCATTTTCCGTCAAAAATCTTCGACGGAATTCGTCGAAAAACTTCATAAAATCAATTTCTTTTGCATTTATTTTATTCATCCATTTTCGACGGAATCCGTTTTCCATCTAAAAATTTCACAATATCAATTTCTTTTGCATTTATTTTATTCATCCATTTTCGACGCAATTAATTTTCCGTCGAAAAACTTCACAAAATAAATTTCTTTTGCATTAATTTAATTCATCCATTTTCGACGGAATACATTTTCCGTCAAAAATCTTCGAGAAAAACTTACAAAATCAATTTCCTTTACATTTATTTTTTTAATCTGTTTTCGACGAAATTCTTTTTCCGTCGAAAAACTTCACAAAATCAATTTCTTTTGTATTTATTTTAGTCATCCGTTTTCGACGGAATCCATTTTTTGTCGAAAAACTTCATAAAATCAATTTCTTTTGCATTTATTTTATTCATCCATTTTCGACGGAATTCATTTTCAGTCAAAGATCTTCGTCGGAATCCATTTTCCGTCGAAAAACTTCACAAAATCAATTTCTTTTGCATTTATTTTATTCATCCGATTTCGACGGAATTCATTTTCCGTCAAAAATCATCACAAAATCAATTTCTTTTGCATTTATTTTATTAATCCGTTTTCGACGGAATACATTTTTCGTCAAAAATCTTCGACGAAATCCATTTTTCGTCGATAAACTTCATAAAATCAATTTCTTTTGCATTTATTTTATTCATCCATTTTCGACGAAATTCATTTTCCTTCAAGAATCTTCGACGGCATCTATTTTCCGTCGAAAAAATTCACAAAATCAATTTCTTTTGCATTTATTTTATTCATCCATTTTCGACGGAATTCATTTTCCGTCAAAAATCTTCGACGGAATCCATTTTCCGTCGAAAAACTTCACAACATCAATTTCTTTTGCATTTATTTTATTTATCCATTTTCGACGGAATTCATTTTCCAGCAAAAATCTTCGACGGAATCCATTTTCCGTCTAAAAACTTCACAAAATCAATTTCTTTTGCATTTATTTTATTAATCCATTTTCGACGAAATTCTTTTTCCGTCGAAAAAGTTCACAAAATTAATTTCTTTTACATTTATTTTATTCATCCCTTTTCGACGGAATACATTTTTCGTCAAAAATCTTCGACGGAATCCATTTTTCATCGAAAAACTTCGTAAAATCAATTTCTTTTGCATTTATTTTATTCATCCATTTTCGACGGAATTCATTTTTCGTCAAAAATCTTCAACGGAATCCATTTTCCATCTTAAAACTTGATAAAATCAATTTCTTTTGCATTTATTTTATTCATCCATTTTCGACGGAATTCATTTTCTGTCCAAAATCTTCGACGGAATCCATTTTACGTCGAAAAACTTCACAAAATCAATTTCTTTTGCATTTATTTTATTCATCCATTTTCGACGGAATTCATTTTCCGTCAAAAATCTTCACAAAATCAATTTCTTTTGCATTTATTTTATTCATCCATTTTCGACGGAATTCATTTTTTGTCAAAAATCTTCGACGGAATCCATTTTCCGTCGAAAAACTTTGCAAAATCAATTTCTTTTGCTTTTATTTTATTCATCCGTTTTCGACGGAATTCATTTTCCGTAATAAATCTTCACAAAATCAATTTCTTTTGCATTTATTTTATTAATCCGTTTTCGACGGAAAACATTTTTCTTCAAAAATCTTCGACGGAATCCATTTTCCGTCGAAAAACATCGCAAAATCAATTTCTTTTGCATTTATTTTATTCATCCGTTTTCGACGGAATTTGTTTTCCGTCGAAAAACTTCACAAAATCAATTTATTTTGCATTTATTTTATTCATCCGTTTTCGACGGAATACATTTTTCGTCAAAAATCTTCGACGGAATACATTTTGCGTCGAAAAACTTGATAAAATCAATTTCTTTTGCATTTATTTTATTCATCCATTTTCGACAGAATTCATTTTTCCGTCAAAAATCTTCGACGGAATACATTTTTCGTCGAAAAACTTCATAAAATCAATTTCTTTTGCATTTATTTTATTCATCCATGTTCGATGGAATTTATTTTCCGTCAAAAATCTTCGACGGAATCCATTTTCCGTCAAAAATCTTCACAAAATCAATTTCTTTTGCATTTATTTTATTCATCCGTTTTCGACGGAATTTGTTTTCCGTCGAAAAACTTCACAAAATCAATTTCTTTTGCATTTATTTTATTCATCCGTTTTCGACGGAATACATTTTTCGTCAAAAATGTTCGACGGAATCCATTTTTCATCGAAAAACTTCATAAAATCAATTTCTTTTACATTTATTTTATTTATCCATTTTCGACTGAATTCATTTTCCTTCAAAAATCTTCGACGGAATCCTTTTTCCGTCGAAAAACTTCACAAAATCAATTTCTCTTGCATTTATTTTATTATCCATTTTCGACGGAATACATTTTTCGTCAAAAATGTTCGACGGATCCATTTTTCATCGAAAAACTTCATAAAATCAATTTCTTATGCATTTATTTTATTCATCCATTTTCGACGGAATTCATTTTCCGTCAAAAATCTTCGACGGAATCCATTTTCCTTCGAAAAACTTCACAAAATCAATTTCTTTTCCATTTTTTTTATTCATCCGTTTTCGACGGAATTTGTTTTCCGTCGAAAAACTTCACAAAATCAATTTATTTTGCATTTATTTTATTCATCCGTTTTCGACGAAATACATTTTTCGTCAAAAATCTTCGACAGAATACATTTTGCGTCTAAAAACTTGATAAAATCAATTTCTTTTGCATTTATTTTATTCATCCATTTTCGACGGAATTCATTTTCCGTCAAAAATCTTCGACGGAATACAATTTTCGTCGAAAAACTTGATAAAATCAATTTCTTTTGCATTTATTTTATTCATCCGTTTTCGACGGAATTCATTTTCTGTCAAAAATCTTCGACGGAATCCATTTTCCATCAAAAATCTTCTACGAAATTCATTTTTCGTCGAAAAACTTCAAAAAATCAATTTCTTTTGCATTTATTTTATTCATCCGTTTTCGACGGAATACATTTTCCGTCAAAAATCTTCGACCGAATCCATTTTCCGTCGAAAAACTTCACAAAATCAATTTCTTTTGCATTTATTTTATTCATCCGTTTTCGATGGAATTCATTTTCCGTCAAAAATCTTCGACGGAATCCATTTTCCGTCAAAAATCTTCACAAAATCAATTTCTTTTGCATTTATTTTATTTATCCATTTTCGACGGAATTCATTTTCCGTCAAAAATCTTCGACGGAATCCATTTTCTGTCGAAAAACTTCACAAAATCAATTTCTTTTGCATTTATTTTATTCATCCGTTTTCGACGGAATACATTTTTCGTCAAAAATCTTCGACGGAATCCATTTTCTATCGAAAAACTTCACAATATCAATTTCTTTTGCATTTAGTTTATTCATCCGTTTTCGACGGAATACATTTTTCGTCAAAAATCTTCAACGGAATCCATTTTTCGTCGAAAAATTAATAAAATCAATTTCTTTTGCATTTATTTTATTCATCCATTTTCAATCGAATTCATTTTCCGTCAAAAATCTTCGACGGAATCCATTTTTCGTCGAAAAAATTCATAAAATCAATTTCTTTTGCATTTATTTTATTCATCCATTTTCGACGGAATCCGTTTTCTATCGAAAAATTACACAATATCAATTTCTTTTGCATTTATTTTATTCATCCATTTTCGACAGAATTCATTTTCCGTCGAAAAACTTCACAAAATATATTTCTTTTGCATTAATTTAATTCATCCATTTTCGACGGAATACATTTTCCGTAAAAAATCTTCGACGGAATCCATTTTCCGTCGAAAAACTTACAAAATCAATTTCCTTTGCATTTATTTTATTAATCCGTTTTCGACGCAATTCTTTTTCCGTCGAAAAACTTCACAAAATCAATTTCTTTTGCATCTATTTTAGTCATCCGTTTTCGACAGAATACATTTTTCGTCAAAAATCTTCGACAGAATCCATTTTCTGTCAAAAATCTTCTACGGAATCCATTTTTCGTCGAAAAACTTCACAAAATCAATTTCTTTTGCATTTATTTTATTCATCCGTTTTCGACGGAATTCATTTTCCGTCAAAAATCTTCGACGGAATCCATTTTCCGTCAAAAATCTTCTACGGAATCCATTTTCCGTCGAAAAACTTCACAAAATCAATTTCTTTTGCATTTATTTTATTCATCCGTTTTCGACGGAATACATTTTTCGTCAAAAATCTTCAACGGAATCCATTTTTCGTCGAAAAATTAATAAAATCAATTTCTTTTGCATTTATTTTATTCATCCATTTTCGACGGAATCCGTTTTCCATCGAAAAATTTCACAATATCAATTTCTTTTGCATTTATTTTATTTATCCATTTTCGACGGAATACATTTTCCGTCGAAAAACTTCACAAAATAATTTTCTTTTGCATTAATTTAATTCATCCATTTTCGACGGAATACATTTTCCGTCAAAAATCTTCGACGGAATCCATTTTCCGTCGAAAAACTTGCAAAATCAATTTCCTTTGCATTTATTTTATTTATCCGTTTTCGACGAAATTCTTTTTCCGTCGAAAAACTTCACAAAATCAATTTCTTTTGCATCTATTTTAGTCATCCGTTTTCTACGGAATCCATTTTCCGACGAAAAACTACACAAAATCAATTTCTTTTGAATTTATTTTATTCATCCGTTTTCGACGGAATACATTTTTCGTCAAAAATCTTCGACGGAATCCATTTTTCGTCGATAAACTTCATAAAATAAATTTCTTTTGCATTTATTGTATTCATCCATTTTCAACGGAATTCATTTTCCGTCAAAAATCTTCGACGGAATTCGTCGAAAAACTTCATAAAATCAATTTCTTTTCCATTTATTTTATTCATCCATTTTCGACGGAATCCATTTTCCATCTAAAAATTTCACAATATCAATTTCTTTTGCATTTATTTTATTCATCCATTTTCGACGGAATTAATTTTTCGTCAAAAATCTTCGACGGAATCCATTTTTCATCGAAAAACTTCGTAAAATCAATTTCTTTTGCATTTATTTTATTCATCCATTTTCGACGAAATTCATTTTCCTTCAAGAATCTTCGACGGCATCTATTTTCCGTCGAAAAAATTCACAAAATCAATTTCTTTTGCATTTATTTTATTCATCCATTTTCGACGGAATTCATTTCCCGTCAAAAATCTTCGACGGAATCCATTTTCCGTCGAAAAACTTCACAACATCAATTTCTTTTGCATTTATTTTATTTATCCATTTTCGACGGAATTCATTTTCCAGCAAAAATCTTCGACGGAATCCATTTTCCGTCTAAAAACTTCACAAAATCAATTTCTTTTGCATTTATTTTATTAATCCATTTTCGACGAAATTCTTTTTCCGTCGAAAAAGTTCACAAAATTAATTTCTTTTACATTTATTTTATTCATCCCTTTTCGACGGAATACATTTTTCGTCAAAAATCTTCGACGGAATCCATTTTTCATCGAAAAACTTCGTAAAATCAATTTCTTTTGCATTTATTTTATTCATCCATTTTTGACGGAATACATTTTTCGTCAAAAATCTTCAACGGAATCCATTTTCCATCTTAAAACTTCATAAAATCAATTTCTTTTGCATTTATTTTATTCATCCATTTTCGACGGAATTCATTTTCTGTCCAAAATCTTCGACGGAATCCATTTTACGTCGAAAAACTTCACAAAATCAATTTCTTTTGCATTTATTTTATTCATCCATTTTCGACGGAATTCATTTTCCGTCAAAAATCTTCACAAAATCAATTTCTTTTGCATTTATTTTATTCATCCATTTTCGACGGAATTCATTTTTTGTCAAAAATCTTCGACGGAATCCATTTTCCGTCGAAAAACTTCGCAAAATCAATTTCTTTTGCTTTTATTTTATTCATCCGTTTTCGACGGAATTCATTTTCCGTAATAAATCTTCACAAAATCAATTTCTTTTGCATTTATTTTATTCATCCGTTTTCGACGGAAAACATTTTTCTTCAAAAATCTTCGACGGAATCCATTTTCCGTCGAAAAACATCGCAAAATCAATTTCTTTTGCATTTATTTTATTCATCCGTTTTCGACGGAACTTGTTTTCCGTCGAAAAACTTCACAAAATCAATTTATTTTGCATTTATTTTATTCATCAGTTTTCGACGGAATACATTTTTCGTCAAAAATCTTCGACGGAATACATTTTGCGTCGAAAAACTTGATAAAATCAATTTCTTTTGCATTTATTTTATTCATCCATTTTCGACAGAATTCATTTTTCCGTCAAAAATCTTCGACGGAATACATTTTTCGTCGAAAAACTTCATAAAATCAATTTCTTTTGCATTTATTTTATTCATCCATGTTCGATGGAATTTATTTTCCGTCAAAAATCTTCGACGGAATCCATTTTCCGTCAAAAATCTTCACAAAATCAATTTCTTTTGCATTTATTTTATTCATCCGTTTTCGACGGAATTTGTTTTCCGTCGAAAAACTTCACAAAATCAATTTCTTTTGCATTTATTTTATTCATCCGTTTTCGACGGAATACATTTTTCGTCAAAAATGTTCGACGGAATCCATTTTTCATCGAAAAACTTCATAAAATCAATTTCTTTTACATTTATTTTATTTATCCATTTTCGACTGAATTCATTTTCCTTCAAAAATCTTCGACGGAATCCTTTTTCCGTCGAAAAACTTCACAAAATCAATTTCTCTTGCATTTATTTTATTCATCCGTTTTCGACGGAATACATTTTTCGTCAAAAATGTTCGACGGATCCATTTTTCATCGAAAAACTTCATAAAATCAATTTCTTTTACATTTATTTTATTCATCCATTTTCGACGGAATTCATTTTTCGTCAAAAATCTTCGACGGAATCCATTTTCCTTCGAAAAACTTCACAAAATCAATTTCTTTTCCATTTTTTTTATTCATCCGTTTTCGACGGAATTTGTTTTCTGTCGAAAAACTTCCCAAAATCAATTTCTTTTGCATTTATTTTATTCATCCGTTTTCGATGGAATTCATTTTCCGTCAAAAATCTTCTACGGAATCCATTTTCTATCGAAAAACTTCACAATATCAATTTCTTTTGCATTTAGTTTATTCATCCGTTTTCGACGGAATACATTTTTCGTCAAAAATCTTCAACGGAATCCATTTTTCGTCGAAAAATTAATAAAATCAATTTCTTTTGCATTTATTTTATTCATCCATTTTCAATCGAATTCATTTTCCGTCAAAAATCTTCGACGGAATCCATTTTTCGTCGAAAAAATTCATAAAATCAATTTCTTTTGCATTTATTTTATTCATCCATTTTCGACGGAATCCGTTTTCTATCGAAAAATTACACAATATCAATTTCTTTTGCATTTATTTTATTCATCCATTTTCGACAGAATTCATTTTCCGTCGAAAAACTTCACAAAATATATTTCTTTTGCATTAATTTAATTCATCCATTTTCGACGGAATACATTTTCCGTAAAAAATCTTCGACGGAATCCATTTTCCGTCGAAAAACTTACAAAATCAATTTCCTTTGCATTTATTTTATTAATCCGTTTTCGACGCAATTCTTTTTCCGTCGAAAAACTTCACAAAATCAATTTCTTTTGCATCTATTTTAGTCATCCGTTTTCGACAGAATACATTTTTCGTCAAAAATCTTCGACAGAATCCATTTTCTGTCAAAAATCTTCTACGGAATCCATTTTTCGTCGAAAAACTTCACAAAATCAATTTCTTTTGCATTTATTTTATTCATCCGTTTTCGACGGAATTCATTTTCCGTCAAAAACTTCGACGGAATCCATTTTCCGTCAAAAATCTTCTACGGAATCCATTTTCCGTCGAAAAACTTCACAAAATCAATTTCTTTTGCATTTATTTTATTCATCCGTTTTCGACGGAATACATTTTTCGTCAAAAATCTTCAACGGAATCCATTTTTCGTCGAAAAATTAATAAAATCAATTTCTTTTGCATTTATTTTATTCATCCATTTTCGACGGAATCCGTTTTCCATCGAAAAATTTCACAATATCAATTTCTTTTGCATTTATTTTATTTATCCATTTTCGACGGAATACATTTTCCGTCGAAAAACTTCACAAAATAATTTTCTTTTGCATTAATTTAATTCATCCATTTTCGACGGAATACATTTTCCGTCAAAAATCTTCGACGGAATCCATTTTCCGTCGAAAAACTTGCAAAATCAATTTCCTTTGCATTTATTTTATTTATCCGTTTTCGACGAAATTCTTTTTCCGTCGAAAAACTTCACAAAATCAATTTCTTTTGCATCTATTTTAGTCATCCGTTTTCTACGGAATCCATTTTCCGACGAAAAACTACACAAAATCAATTTCTTTTGCATTTATTTTATTCATCCGTTTTCGACGGAATACATTTTTCGTCAAAAATCTTCGACAAAATCCATTTTTCGTCGATAAACTTCATAAAATAAATTTCTTTTGCATTTATTGTATTCATCCATTTTCAACGGAATTCATTTTCCGTCAAAAATCTTCGACGGAATTCGTCGAAAAACTTCATAAAATCAATTTCTTTTGCATTTATTTTATTCATCCATTTTCGACGGAATCCATTTTCCATCTAAAAATTTCACAATATCAATTTCTTTTGCATTTATTTTATTCATCCATTTTCGACGGAATTAATTTTTCGTCGAAAAACTTCACAAAATAAATTTCTTTTGCATTAATTTAATTCATCCATTTTCGACGGAATACATTTTCCGTCAAAAATCTTCGAGAAAAACTTACAAAATCAATTTCCTTTGTATTTATTTTTTTAATCTGTTTTCGACGAAATTCTTTTTCCGTCGAAAAACTTCACAAAATCAATTTCTTTTGTATTTATTTTAGTCATCCGTTTTCGACGGAATCCATTTTTTGTCGAAAAACTTCATAAAATCAATTTCTTTTGCATTTATTTTATTCATCCATTTTCGACGGAATTCATTTTCAGTCAAAGATCTTCGTCGGAATCCATTTTCCGTCGAAAAACTTCACAAAATCAATTTCTTTTGCATTTATTTTATTCATCCGTTTTCTACGGAATTCATTTTCCGTCAAAAATCATCACAAAATCAATTTCTTTTGCATTTATTTTATTAATCCGTTTTCGACGGAATACATTTTAAGTCAAAAATCTTCGACGGAATCCATTTTTCGTCGATAAACTTCATAAAATCAATTTCTTTTGCATTTATTTTATTCATCCATTTTCGACGAAATTCATTTTCCCTCAAAAATCTTCGAAGGCATCTATTTTCCGTCGAAAAAATTCACAAAATCAATTTCTTTTGCATTTATTTTATTAATCCATTTTCGACGAATTTCTTTTTCCGTCGCGAAAAACTTCAAAAAATCAATTTCTTTTGCATTTATTTTATTAATCCGTTTTCGACGCAATTCTTTTTCATTTTTCGTCGAAAAACTTCACAAAATCAATTTCTTTTGCATTTATTTTATTCATCCGTTTTCGACGGAATACATTTTCCGTCAAAAATCTTCGACCGAATCCATTTTCCGTCGAAAAACTTCACAAAATCAATTTCTTTTGCATTTATTTTATTCATCCGTTTTCGATGGAATTCATTTTCCGTCAAAAATCTTCGACGGAATCCATTTTCCGTCAAAAATCTTCACAAAAACAATTTCTTTTGCATTTATTTTATTCATCCATTTTCGACGGAATTCATTTTCCGTCAAAAATCTTCGACGCAATCCATTTTCTGTCGAAAAACCTCACAAAATCAATTTCTTTTGCATTTATTTTATTCATCCGTTTTCGATGGAATTCTTTTTCCGTCAAAAATCTTCGACGGAATCCATTTTCCGTCAAAATTCTTCTACGG
>JAVKPL010010391.1:0-43604 GCA_032173675.1 Gastrolobium villosum | reverse complement strand
GGTGTGAAGTGGTGGTGTGGTGGTGTGAGAGAATGGGGAAAGGAAAGGGAAGGAGGGAGAGGGAAGGAGCGGCGCTTGGGAACTAGGGCTGCGCACTTAAAACCCTGTCCACGCTGCAAGCGTGGGATTCCACGCTTCAAGCATGGACCTACTGCCCTTGTCGATCCAAATTCCTTGTCCACGCTGCAAGCGTGGAGTTCCACGCTTGGAGCGTAGACATTCTGTCTGTTGACCTTTCAAATTCCATCCCCACGCTTCAAGCGTAGGGTTATACGCTTGGAGCGTGGGACTGCTGTCCCCTTTCGATTTTCCTGCGCTGCAAGCGTGGGTTCCCACGCTTGGAGCGCAGACTTGCTGTCCTTGGCTCTTCAACTTCCTTTTCCACGCTCCCAGCGTAGGGTTCCACGCTTGGAGCGTGGGACTACTGCCTGTGTGTGGTTCTTGCGCTGCAAGCGTGGATTCCCACGCTTGAAGCGCCCAGCTTCTGTTTCAAACATCTTTTCTACGCTCCAAGCGTAGGGTTCCACGCTTGGAGCGTGGACCCTCTGTCCCAACTCTCTGGAGCATTTTCACTTCCTTCTTTATTCAAATTTTTTTTTTTTTTTTTTTTTTTTTTTTTTTTTTTTTTTTTTTAATTTTTCTCTGGTTATCTAAAAAAAATGAAAACAAGAAACAATAAAAGGATAAAAATGTTGGGTTGCCTCCCAACTAGCGCGTGTTTAACGTCCCGAGCCTGACGGTTACCTCATTTAAGTTGCAATTGAATGAAGGCGCAAAGCCACAACTTGTTTCACTACGGGTCCTCCATGGAAGAACTTCAATCTAGAGCCATTGACCTTGAAGGGTCTGTCGTCCTCCATGGAAGATATCTCCACAGTACCATATGGAAAGACCTTTTTAATCACAAAAGGTCCTGTCCACCTGGATTTCAACTTCCCTGGAAAAAGTTTCAATCGGGAATTATATAACAATACCTGCTGACCAGGCTCAAACTCCTTGTGTTTAAGTTTGCTATCATGATACTTCTTCGCTTTTTCTTTATAAATCCTAGAGCTTTCAAAGGCTGAATTCCTAAACTCATCAAGCTCTAATAGTTGAAACTTTCGTTTCTCAAGAGCTGCTGTGGCATCAAAGTTTAGGAATTTAATAGCCCAAAAGGCTCTATGTTCAAGCTCCACTGGTAAATGACAAGCTTTCCCGTACACAAGCTGATAGGGAGACATTCCTATCGGAGTTTTGTATGCAGTTCGGTATGCCCACAGTGCATCATCCAGTCTTTTTGACCAATCCTTTAGAGAAATACTGACAGTCTTTTCCAGGATTCGCTTCAGTTCCCTATTGGAAACTTCCACTTGGCCACTTGTCTGTGGATGATAAGGTGTAGCGACCTTATGCTTGACACCATATTTTGTTAACAGATTTTCAAACTGCTTATTGCAAAAATGAGAGCCTCCATCACTTATGATTGCTCTTGGCACTCCAAATCTGGTAAAGATATTCTTTCTTAGGAAGTTTACAACCACCTTCGCATCATTAGTAGGAAGAGCTGTTGCCTCAACCCACTTAGAAACGTAATCCACAGCTACCAGAATGTACTGGTTGGAATAGGAAGATGGAAATGGTCCCATGAAATCAATCCCCCATAAATCAAATAATTCCACCTCCATAATAGTGTTTAGAGGCATTTCATCTTTCCGGGAAATGTTCCCTGTCTTTTGGCATCTTTCGCATTTTTCCACATATTCTCTGGCATCTTTGAAAAGAGTAGGCCAGTAATACCCACTTTGCAATACCTTTTGTGCAGTTCTATTTCCACCAAAATGACCACCATAATCAGAATTGTGACAATGCCATAAAATTTCCTTGATTTCCAATTCTGATACACATCTTCTCAAGATTCCATCAGCACATTGGAAATACAGGAATGGATCATCCCATATATACCTCCTGGCATCATGTAAGAACTTTTTCACTTGTTGCTTTGTGAGATCAGGAGGTACTTTCTTGATGACCTTAAAATTAACAAAATCAGCAAACCATGGTTCCATATGTAGTGCAAAAATTGGTTCTTCAGATAATTTCACAGATATTGCAAGGACTTGTTCATCCGGAAAATAATCGTTGATCTCTAAAGCAGGATCATCTTGTAAGGTCTTCTCTCGGATTCTGGATAAGTGATCCGCAACCTTATTTTCCATTCCTGACTTGTCTTTGATCTCTAAATCAAACTCTTGAAATAACAACATCCACCTTAACAGCCGTGGTTTTGCATTTTGTTTAGAGATCAAATACTTTATTGCTGCGTGATCAGTAAAAATGATGGTCTTGGCACCAAGGAGATACGGTCTAAATTTATCAAGTGCATAGACCACAGCGAGCATCTCCTTCTCTGTTGTTGCATAGTTTACCTGTGCTTCATTCAGAACTTTGCTAGCATAATAAATTACGTGCAACAGTTTGTTTCTTCGTTGGCCAAGAACAGCACCAATGGCTAGATCACTAGCATCGCACATCAACTCAAATGGCATACTCCAATCAGGTGAAACCAAGACAGGAGCAGTAGTGAGTTTTTCCTTTAATAAATTAAAGGCCTTGAGACATGCATCGTCAAAAACGAACTCATTATCTTTCATGAGAAGTTGACTTAGTGGCTTGGCAATTTTTGAGAAGTCTTTGATGAATCTTCTATAAAAGCCAGCATGACCAAGGAAACTCCTCACTCCATTAACATTAATTGGAGGAGGTAGTTTTTCAATGAGCATTAATTTTGCTCTATCAACTTCTATACCGTCCTTAGAAATTTTGTGTCCAAGCACAATGCCTTCTTGGACCATGAAATGACATTTTTCCCAGTTAAGGACCAGGTTTGTCTCTTGACATCTTTTCAGTACTTTAGATAAATTGCCTAAGCAATCATCAAAGCAAGAGCCAAATACCGAAAAGTCATCCATGAATACTTCTAAGAACTTTTCTACCATATCTGAGAAGATTGATAACATGCACCTTTGAAAAGTAGCAGGTGCATTGCACAATCCAAACGGCATTCTCCTATAGGCAAAAACGCCAAAAGGGCAAGTGAATGCTGTCTTTTCTTGATCTTCTGGAGTCACTGCAATTTGATTATAACCACTGTACCCATCAAGGAAACAATAATATGAATGACCTGCTAACCTTTCCAGCATTTGATCCACAAAAGGGAGAGGAAAATGATCCTTCCTAGTTGCTTCATTAAGCCGTCTGTAGTCAACACACATTCTCCATCCAGTAATTGTCCTGGTAGAGATTAATTCATCCTTATCGTTCTTTACCACAGTAACACCTCCTTTCTTTGGTACAGTTTGTACAGGACTTACCCATGCAGTATCTGATATTGAATAAATCATTCCAGCATCAAGAAGTTTAACTACTTCTTTTCTCACCACTTCTTTCATCATGGGGTTCAATCTCCTTTGAGGCTGCCTTACAGGTTTGATATCATTCTCCATGAGAATTTTATGCGTACAGAAGGAAGGGCTTATACCCTTAAGATCAGCCATGGACCATCCTAAAGCAGTCTTATGCTTTAAAAGAATTTCTTTCAGTTTCTTCTCATCATCAGTAGATAAACTGTTATTTATGATCACTGGATATGTTTCATTGTCACCCAGGAACATATACTTTAGGGCTGGAGGTAACTCCTTAAGATCAACTTTAGGAGCACCTATTTCCTTGTCAGAAGTCTTCTGTTCAAGCAATTCATTAGCAACTTTAATGTCTTCCTCAAAAGGGATATGATCTCTTTCTTGCAATTCAACAGTAAATTCTTGCAAGGGAGTTTCATCTTCATGCATCACTTCCTCTAAGACATTAATTTCAAAACAATCACTATCATCATCTGGTCTTTTTATTGCATCAAAGACATTGACAGTGATTGTGTCTTCATTCATCCTCAGCACTAACTTTCCCTGTTCTACATCAATCATTGCACGGGCTGTGGCCAGGAAAGGTCTACCCAATATGAGAGGCATTTCATTCTCAACCTCCATATCAAGCACAATGAAATCAGCCGGAAAGATGAACTTGTCAATTTTTACCAGAACATCTTCGACTATTCCACTTGGTTTCCTCAAGGATCTATCAGCCAGCTGAAGAGAAACCATAGTAGGCTTCAATTCAGTGATCCCTAAGGCTTTACAAACAGATAAGGGCATCAGATTAATACTTGCCCCTAAATCACACAAAGCCTTGCCAATCTTTGTGTCTCCTATTTCAATTTCAATATTAAAGCTTCCAGGATCACGAAGTTTGGGAGGAAACTTCCTAGTAATAATAGCACTGCACTTCTCATTAAGTGCAACTGTTTGGCATTCCTGTAGCTTTTGCTTCCTGGAAAGGAGGTCTTTCATGAATTTGGCGTAGTTTGGCATATTAGCCAATGCTTCAGCGAACGGAATGTTCACATGTAATTTCTTGAAAAGATCAAGAAATCTGTCATAACTCTTGGCTTTTAATTCTGGCTTCAACCTTCCAGGATAAGGTGCCATTTTCAGCAGATACTCTTCACTGAGTTCAAATTTTTCTTTTGGAAGAGTAGCTGTCTCCTTCTCATCATCAGTTGGTTTCAACACCTCAGGAGATTCTTCTTTTTCTTTTTCAGGTTTCTCCTCTTGTTCAATCTTCTTTTCCTTCTCAATAGGTTTTGGTGGTGATGATACCACTTTCCCACTTCTAGTTGTAACTACCAAACAATCTTCCTTGGGGTTAGTGGTAGTGTTACCAGGAAAGGTACCTGGAGCTCTATCAGATAATTGTTGGGCTAGTTGACCAATCTGATATTCCAGGTTCTTGATTGAAGCTTTTGTATTTCTGGAATCAGCTCTGCTCTCCTCAATGAAAGCATTGGTACTTCTTTGATTAGCCTTACTTTCCTCCATGAAAGCGTTAGTACTTTGTGCTAATGATCCGACTAAACGCTCCAGGTCAGAAGGCTCTTTTTTTGGAATAGGTGGTGGTTTTAGATAATTGTCTGATGTCATATCTAAACCAGTACCTTGATAATTTTTCCTCTGGTAATTATTACCACCAGCAGCATTATTTTGATTTCTTGAGAAATTTTGATTAGGGCGCTGATCATACCAAATACCATTTACCTGAAATTGCTGAGTAGAATCTGAGGACATCAATGTAGGACAAGTATTGGTATCATGATCTTCATGACAATACTCACAATCAAGGATAACTGCACTTGCTTGAACTTTGGAAAGTTGCATCCTTTCAAACTTCGCATGTAGATTGGACATTTGTTGGGACAACAACTTCTGTTCCGCCAGCATTGCACTATTATCATTGAGTGGCACTGCTTCCCTTTTTCCGGTCCTTATAGATGTTTCATTCTCGTTCTTAGCTAACTTGTCAATAAGATGATATGACTCAGAAGCCAGTTTGTCACCCAAAGAACCGCCTGCTGCAGTGTTAATCACCAATTTTGTTTCTGGTAGACAACCATTGAAGAAGATTCTCACTTGGTCCCCTTGAGATAGGTTATAATGAGGAACCTTTCTCATGAGGGCCTTGAATCTATTCCAAGAAGCGCAGATGGTCTCTCCAAATTGTTGTTTGAAGGAGGTGATATCATTCACCATGTTGTTGTATTTCTCCATGGGGAAGAACTCTGCAAAGAATTTTTCAGATAAATTTTCCCAAGAGATGATGCTATCCGCAGGTTGTCTTTCCATCCAATCAAGAGCTTTTCCCTTAACAGAAAAAGGGAAAAGTCTTAATCGTATTGCATCATCAGAAACATGTGGAGGCTTTGTAGAGTCACAGATTCGTAAAAATCTGTCAATGAATCTGTGAGGATCTTCATTGTCCTCTCCTCCATACTTTTCTCTTTCGGCCAACTGAATGATGTTGGACTTGAGTTCCCATTGATTGTTCCCAAGTTCTGGTGGAACAATTCCAGCATTGGGCCTGTTGAAGACAGGCGTGAGGATGGTGTTCATCCTAGGATCAGCATTCTGATTAGGAGCAGCCATCTCTAGGGTTTCAGCTACTGGAATGGGAGTTGTCTGTGCCCTTTTTCTTTCCTTCTCTTTTTGAGCAATTCGTTCGCTTCTCCTTAGAAAAGCACTGCTTTGCATACAACTTCAGAGAAAAGATTAGTAGCACAGATTCAAAACAAAAATAAAATAAAATAAAATAAAAACAATTTAATCTTTAAAATCAAGATTAATTGATTTAAGAAAAACACTCCCCGGCAACGGCGCCAAAAACTTGACGTGAATCGGCAAGTGTACCGAATCGCGCAAGTAATACAGTGATAAATCACAGTTCGTATCCACAGAGAGTGTGTTTAAATCAATTAAAACTCTTTCTTTTAAGATTAAATATTTCAAAAAGGGTTTTGACACGAATGTCAGGATTGTGTGGAATTTTGATTTGTAAATTTAAAAGACTTGTTTTTGGTTCTTTTTGAATAAGAATTGAAATAAGGGTTTAAATATATGAGAAAAGCGCTGTAGTAGGGAGCACTCACCAATGATCCCCACCTTTTACTCTGGATTAAGTTAAGTATTAATATATAAATCGTGAACTTAGATAATTATCAGATAAAAGTATCAATAGTTAATTCTCAATCCCTTGAGGAATTAACCCTTTAATCTCATATAGAACCCTAATTCCTTGAGGTGCCCTATATGAGATCAAGCATAACGATCGATAATTGAAACATCTACAATATGAATCATGTCTATGTCTAGATCATGTTCATACCGTCGTTCTATCCTCTTTCCGGATTAAAGACCTCAGATCCCTCTTGTTGGCCCTAATCCTCAGATTTATTATTACTTACTAGATTGATCGGATCTAATAATAACAATAACAATACGAACAGAATAGAACGAAATTCAAACGATAAATATATTCATAAAAACTCAATCCATTGTATCAGGGGTTCACAAGGGTTCGTGACCCTAACTACAGCAAAAGAGGTTCTAGCCAACCATTTTCATGGCTAGAATCCAAGATTCAATTGAAAACATAAACTAAAAGAACTACAGAAAGGTAGAAGAAGAGATCTCTCTCCAGAACTTCCGCCTCCGAATGACCTCAATTGTTCAGAATATCTAATGTCCTCCTAGGGTTGCCTTATGCCCTTTTTATAACCTGAAAATCCTCCTTTCCTCGCAACTGACAGCTGTCTCTCTCAATCCCACGCTTGGAGCGCAGGATCCACGCTCCAAGCGTGGAGCTTCTGCCATTTTTGCTTTCTCCACGCTCCAAGCGTGGAGTTCCACGCTTGCAGCGTGGACTCACTGTTCTGAAGTCTCCTCCCACGCTTCAAGCGTGGATTCCTACGCTTGGAGCGTGGGGCTTCTGTCTGATTCTTCTCCTTACTCCTGTATTTGTTATTTTCCTCCTGTAAACATGAAGAATTTGAGTGAGAGAGTGTCTGACAATTTTATTCAATAATTTCACCACATATACACTTTTATATACAGTTTAGATCTGATTTCCTGCTGTTTTTGATCTATAAAAGTATATATGCTGGGAGCATATCAGTGTTACAGTTTGGCATTCTTCTAGCTTCTACTTCCTGGATAAAAGATCCTTCATAAATTTTGCATATCCAGGCATATTTGCTAGAGCTTCAGCGAAAGGAATATTGATATGTAGCTTCTTGAAAATGTCCAAGAATCTATCATAATGTTTGTTATAGGCTCCCTTCTTGAATCTTTCTGGGTAGGGTGCCTTAGACATCACATATTCATGGCTTAACTCATGCTTTTTCTTTGCCACAACCGGTTGCTCTTCAACCTGTTCTTTCTCAACCACAACTTCCTTTTCACTTTCGTGCACAATTACCTCAATCTCTGGTTCAATTGCTTCCTTATTTTGTTCCTCCTTCCCCTTTGTTTTGTCTTCCATATTTACTGCTGGTTTTGTTGGAACTGTCAATACTTTACCGCTTCTTGTGGTAATAGCCATACAGTCATCCTTTGGATTGATAACTGTATTGCTTGGAAAGGTACCTGGAATTCTTTCTGTAAATTGCTTGGCCAGCTGGCCTATCTGATTCTCCAGGTTCTTAATGGAAGCATTTGTATTTTTATTGTTGGCTCTAGTCTCCTCCATGAAAGCATTGGTATGTTGAGCCATCACATTAGAAGCCTTAGCCGTTTGAGCAAAAGCTTTTTCCCACTCAGTTGGCTCTCTTTGTTGATTCTGTGAAGATTGAGCATAATTGTTGTTATTGTTAGATTTAAAATCCATACCAGATCCTTGAGTCCTCCACTGAAAATTGTTGTTACCACCAGGGAAATTCTGATTTTGCTGGAAGTTTTGTTTGTTAGCATATGGGTGTCCTAGAGACAATCTTTTGATTAAATAAAGGACACTAGATGTAGAACTTTGTTTGTCGCAAATAAATGAAAGCATTATTTATTCAGTTTCATATTATGTCTCGATATTACTGTTAATATTATATGAACGAACTGGGTAAACCCCTTGGAATAGAACAGGTATCTCTTGAGTATATGTGATGAGATCACGATCATGAGGATTCAAGGATATTGCATGTTTATTCCTAATTATATGTTCCTAGTCTAGAGACACTGAGTTTGGGGATCAGTGATCTCGAGTAAAGACTTGTACGACTTATCTACTTGTATATGGATACAAGGTAAAGCCCTCATGAGCTGCAGATATGGAGATATCTTAGCTGAAGTCGTGGGTGGACCTATAAGAGTATAGCTCGCACTGAACATACCCAAAAAGAGACTCTATGAGGAAATCTCACAGATAGTGTCATTAGAGTAATCTCTTTATGTTTGGGTATGTCTTTCCTTAGACCAGAAGTTATTACCTAGACTTTGTTCTTGAAGGCATGTTTTGATTGTATACCTCGTCTGCCTGAAACATGGAGACTCATAGGTATATTGTTGGGCGTGTCCTTAAAGGGCACAGGGCTAGGGTAATAAGCTGAAGGAATTCGTCAAATCTCTGTGAGAGATTAGGTTATCTGTAAACCGGAGAAATCGGGATGACGTTTACAGGGACTCGGGAATCTATGCATAGTAAAAGAGATCATGAGATGATCTGCCTTTAGAGTCAGTAAATTGAAGATTCCCTATTTCGAATAAAGCTTACCCTAAACCGCAGGGGTTGATACATTTCCTTACCCTAGGTTAATGGGAAGATAACCGAGACGAAGGGAAATACATACGGTAACCAAATATGTGCAATAGGTTGATCAAGTCATTAATCTGACTAGTTCTGGGGCAACAAAGCATTGCTAGTGCTCTGTGTTGTCATTAATTGGGTTGTGGGCTTGTTGGGCCCAAGCCCAGTTATGTCAGAAGCTAAGTCGGACCTAATGGGTCACACACTAACACCTTGTAGTCATGATGGACTAGCTTTAAAGGTATTGGGCCTAATAATGGTTATTAGCCCAAGAAGCTGTTTGGAAGCCCACCTAAATGGGTGGGTGGTGCATGGAGTTTAGTAATGGGCTTGGATAGTCCAAGCCATTACTAATTAATTTAATTAGTTAAATTAATAATCAAATATTTGAATTTCGAATTTTGAATTTGAAATTTGAAATTTGAAATTTGAAATTTGAATTTGAATTTCGAAATTCGAATTTGAAATTTGAAATTTGAAATTTGAATTTTGAAATTTGAAATTTGAATTTGAATTTTGAAATTCGAATTTCGAATTTTGAATTTGAAATTTGAAATTTTGAATTTTGAATTTTGAATTTGAATGTTTGAACGTTTGAATTCAAGTGTTTGAATTCGAGTTTGAATTGGTTTTGAAAAGTTGTTTCATAACAAAAGGATAAGACAAGATCTTATTGGAGCATATTCCTTGGATCAAGAAGCATCTTTGGATGCACTTCCTTGGCTGTTTGGTGCGCAAGTTTTAGGTGATAAGAATGTCATCTTATCACTTAAAACAAACCTCCATTCAGATTTGGTGGTTGAGGGAATCAGTGGGTGAGTTGATTCAAATTTTGAATGCAACTACTCAATATATTTGGACCCCTTCTAGGGCTGAATTATGCGCATGAGAAGTATATACTATATGATAGTTTATGAATTTAAGTTTAAATTATTTTGAACTTAACTTCATGTGGATAAGATTGGAGGTTGTTGGCAAAAGTTAGTTTTGCAACAGCTCCACCTTATCTCACTGTTCTATGCGCAAATTTCAAAGCAATTTGAAAGTTTGTTTTTCATTTTGAATGATTTAAATCCCTCCTCCTCTCCAAGTGTGCGCATATAACATGACTTGTTCCTCACCTTAGGGTTTTGTGAAAAACCTAGCCAACTCTCCTCCATCTATGCACCATTCTGTAGGGTAGCTCACTATACCTTTCCAAACAGAATACCTAGCCTCCACCTTCACCACTTGTGCGCATAGCAAGCCTCACTGTGGTGTTCATCTGGTGGCTTTCAAGAAAGGGTTCTTGCATCATTGACGAACGGTGGTGTGGATCACCATTAGAGGGTTTGAACCCTTCAAGCCTGACATCTGATCTCCCTGACTGATCAGGCCAAAAACAAGGTAACATCATGCTGTCTTAAAGCATGAATCTATGTGTGCATGTATGTTCCGCAGTAAAATTTTTGTTTTACACCTTACATGCATCGGCCTTCATAGGCCAGTTTACTTTCATTGTTGTTGTGGAGGACGCTGATCATACCAGATCCCATTCACCTGCAATTGTTGAAGTGAATCTTCTGATAATGGATTAGGACACTCACTGGATTCATGACTTTCTTGGCATTTATCACAAACCAGAGGAGTTGTTTGAACCTTTGACACTTGAAACTTGTCAAATTTCTCACTCAAGCTGTCAAACTTTTTAGACAATGATATTACATCATTATCTGCTGGTTTTATCACTACTCTTTTTATGGGAGCTAGTACACTCTCATTCTCATTCCGTGCAAGCTTTTTGATCAAATCAATAGCTTGCTCGGAGGTACTCTCCCGGATAGAACCTCCAGCGGCACTATTTAATATCATCCTTGTTTCAGGAGTGATTCCATTGAAGAATATTGCCACTTTTCTATCATCATCTCCTTCATAATGTGCATACTTCCTGTTAAGTTCCTGGAATCTGTTCCATGTTGCACAAAGTGATTCTCCTTCCAGCTGGCGAGAATTTGTGATTTCATTCACCAGCTGATTATATTTCTCCATGGAAAAGAAATGAGCAAAGAATTTGCTTGACAAATCTTCCCATGTAAGGATGTTATTTGTTGGCTGTCTTTCAATCCATCTCAACGCTTTTCCCTTAACAGCAAAAGGGAACAACCGGAGCCTGATAGCATCGGTAGATACTCCATTGTGCTTAGTTGTATCACAGACCATCAGGAATCGGTCTATGAATTCATGAGGATCTTCATCATCAGCACCAGAAAACTGAACCCTCTCCACCAAAGAAATCAATGATGGCTTCAGCTCAAAGTTGTTGGCCTCCACATTTGGCCTCACTATGCTTGAGTTGGCTCTGTTGAATACTGGAGTCAGAATCGTATTCTGTAATAGCCCGTTGTACACCGGTATTGTTAACATTAATTATGATATTAAACGCAGTTACAATCACAGCAATTCATTTATAAAAAATGAGAATAAACTTTTTCCGATTATTACGCGAACAGTAAAAGTATAAAAAGTGTAATAATAAAAAGCTGTGATCGTAACTGAAACACTAGCGGAAGACTTACTTAACTATTTATGCACTTTATTTTATCACATACAAGATACTAAGGGGTCCCCATAAACCCACTTAGCCAATTCCTCACTTTTTACGTTTTTACCACTTAACCAGATTTGCTAATTTATTTTTCTACGATCACAAAAAAAAATCCAAACTTAGACTCCAGGTTATCTTTTTTCCTCATTCAATTACCTTTCTAACAAGTTATCCCACACTCGATTCCGAGCTCGTGAGCTCCGGTTATCGCCGTTTGAAGTTGGACAAACAACATTGCCTACCAACTCCAAAATAGCCTAAAACCTCCAATCTTCATGGAATAAACTGCACCTAACCGGCCAGCCACTATCTCTCAAACTTTTATACCATAAACTAGACACCTCAAACTTCGATTTGATATATCTTATGCTTAATTTGACCAAGTAACGAAGCGGGAATTAATTTCTCAAAACTGCTTCAAATCTGCCCAGTAAACAGGACAGAACAGGGCAGAAAATGACAACAGCCCCCATGGGCTGCGCACACCACCAATGATCCTAGGCTTTTGACACAACGTAGGGGACATCTTAAGCTTCAAAATGGCGTATGGCACATCCCAATCGGACCACTATGGAGAGAGATACGCTCTCCCAAAGTTCACCCAAAAACTGCCAATTCTACAGAAATTTCGCCAGAGTTTCCTTTGTATTTCCTAAAATCCCCAAATTTGCATAAGCTGTTTAACACCACTAATACACCTGAAATCCGGCAAAATCCAATGGGTGGCACACACAAGGGCCAACAACGCCTTGGGGCACTTACAACCCAATCCAATACACACTTAAAACATAAACAATTTCATGCATAAACCAAAATGCGGGTAATCATAGACTTACAATAGGCCTAAAGCCCTTCCATCATAATGCATACATCCATGGTACATTTACAACACTGGATTACATTTACATTTACAACTTTAACTTTAAACTACAAATATTTCCATATTACAACTTCACTTGCCAAATAATTCCATAAACTAAAATAACATGAAAGCTAAACTATGCACCACTGCTCCACTCGTCATCATGCGGGCTTCCCGCCCGCTGCTCCATATCCACTGGTACATCCTGAAATAATGCCCCGAGACGGGGTGAGATATACGGATATATCTCAGTAACCAAGAGGTTCTGGAGAAAACTCCGCCCAATGGTTCACTTCGATGTATATCAATAATATAAAACAACACCACTGTTATAAAACGGGATAAAGCAAGGGATTTAGAGAAAGGGGGAATATATCAGAACAACTACGACATGCGGGATGGTAGCTACCAATACCACGCCATGTCCTCGGCTATACGCCTATGGGTACTACCCCTGGCGTGTTCATAGAACAACCCACCAAGGTACCCCTTCCAACCATATACACCCGAGACAACCTAGTGTGCTCCTATCCGGATAACACACCACGACCCTCGGTCAACTGGAACTTCCTCTCGGAGACCTATCCAGTGGCAGTCCGGAAACACCTGCCCGAAGGCTAAAAATATCTACTCGCCAGAGATCTGGTACATAAGTACCCACTGTGATAATGCACATGCATGCTCATGCTGTTCTACACTACTCATACACACTTCCTACCGTTGCCATCAACTAGCAAGGTGGAACACAAAAGGGGAACAAGCCCCAGTACCAAGAGGTTACCTTTCTTTTTCCTTTCACTGAGCTCCGCAGAACTCCACTTACAGCTTGATTCACAGGGAACGCCTACACAGAGGACAATTCCACACACTTAGAACTTTGAATCCACTCATGAATTTCAACATAACATGTATAACCCACATCACATACCTCAATCCACTTGATCCAGGACCACGGGAAATCCACTGTTTCACTGTTCCAAGTTTATATCCATGTACTGCAACATGTACAACCATGCACAGCCGTCAGTTTCAGTCAAAATACGTCAAAACGCGAAAACGTCAGATTTCCTCTCCCCTCCACTAAGGGTTCGGCCAAGGAAGTGTTATTTTGGGTTTTATTTTTCTAAATTTTCTTTCTCATTTTATTTCACTTACTTAGGTTACCCAGAGGCTAGTTCAATCGCCGTTTTTCGGTTTTACGACTTTTACGCAACATTTTGTGAAATATCACACTTTAGGCACATTTTGCCACTTTCAACACTTATTATTTTTACATTGATCCTTCCAAATGTCAATCACCACACAACCCATCTAATAACTTTTCCATCACACAACACAACACCAAAGTGTTCTAAAACATCAATTTGCTTAATTATACATCAATGGCCGAATCTTGGTTAGCCAAACCAAGGGTTTCCACTCAATTCCTATGGTCCACCACTCACATAATCACTTCATATCATCATATAATCACACTACAATTCACTATACCACACATTAACACCAAAACTCAAAAATCCACTTCATGCACCAATTTTTTTTCTAAGTTAAAATTCATTTTTTTTGCTTAAATTTTCATTGCATTTCTAGCATTAATACATCATTCTAAGACATTATCATCTAATAGATATTTTCCATTTGAGCTCTCTAACACAACATATCACAAAATCCCTCTTTAGGGTCCATAATCCAAATTCAAAAATCAACCAATGAAATGTTGAAATAACTTACCCAATTGCAAGGTATATGGCTCCTCCTAAGCATACTCCACCATTGGAGCATGAAAAAGCTTCATGAACACCAAAAATTCTCAAAATTTCGGATCTGATTTTGGTGCAGATCTCCCCAAATACGCGGTTTCAAGGCTCAAAAGTGGTACCAATGGGTTCAGAAGGTGTTTTCCATCAAGATTCAAGACAAGAATCGTCGAATTCGGTGGAGAAATGGCTAAGTTATGGCCAAAGGAAAATTTGCACAAAGAAGGTGAAGATGGGGCTGTATGGTGCGCATGGAAGAAAGAGAAGAAAGTGGGGAGATGATGAATAGTGATAAAATGAGGTGGCTTAAGTGAAACTTAAGTGGGCGGGTCCCATACGATTTAAAACTCATCCGAATTTCTCTCTGATTTCAATAAACGTCCATAAATTTAAAACTTATTTAGAAATTCTAATTTTTAACATTGACCATTGTCCCTTAATTATACTTTATAAGATGAATCCGGAGTTTTCCGGTCATTCGGAGAAAACACTATTTTAAGCTATTTCGCGCGCCGTTGGCACGCTTCTCAAAACTGACTTAATTCCATCGAATATTATCAGAAATCATATTTCCTATTTCTATGGACCATTTAAAATCAATATTTGAAACCTAGAGCTCAAAATTCCACTGGCACGTTTTACGGTGCAATCTTACTGCGGTATTTTTACCCGCGAAAAACACTATTCACTGATTTTTCTGAAACTTGCCTTTCCACTCAACTTTTCGTTCTGAATCCATTTCCAGGCTTATTTTTATCATCCGAGACCTTCTGCTCAATTTTTATCTTCCTAGGGTTGCGTGTTGGCTAATTACCGTTTTGCCCTTTCTTTGTATTTTGGCCTATCCTTTGGGATTTTCGTTAATCCATCACTTGATTACTCACTTAATACTTTAATTACTTAATTTAAAAATTGTGAGGTGTTATAATCACCCCACCTTTTAGAATTTTGTCCGCAAAATTACATCTTAACGGTCCCGTAACACGGGGTGTAATCGAAAATCTCATTTCTGTGGTATCCATGATTACTGAGTCCTTCACAAACTTCATAACTTCGGGTATCTGACCCCTTAACTCATTATATCTTTCATTGTTTCCTTAAACCACTGTTGCTTTTTCACTCACTGTAATTCATCATATACTCATTTTACACTTGTCATTTATGGCGCTACGACCTTCAATTCACAATACTTTAAGCTCTTAACGGCTTACGGTTACACTTTCACCAATTCATTGGTAGTAGACGAACACATTACAATTTGTTTGTCTCACTTCATCTCATTTTCATCTTCATATGTCTTTCTGACCCAATGTCGTTCCCAAAATCTTTAATTGTTTCCATAATAGGCTTTAACTGTTTTCATGTATCTTCACACTTTCTTTAGCACTTAACTCTTTTCGCTGTCCTCACTGTTTCAACCATACTCAGACATACTAGTCCTTTCCATTACTGTTACTGCTCTTACGATTTAGTTGTTTTTCTTAGCTTTCACCGAAGCACATCCTTTATAGTTTCCAGGGCACTTTGTCACTTCTTATGATTCGACTCACATTAAATGCTACACTCATATACTTTATTTTTCCTTGTCACGTGTCTTCACCTCTTCTTAGGTACTCACCACTATATTTTTCTCCTTGTGATGCGAGACTAACAATCCTCACAACAGTTTATCTCTTCGATTAACCTTTTAAGGTCTTTTAACCACACACACTCCTGAATCTTTCGATCTAGTAATCATATTCATAATTTGCTTTCACTGTTACTCTTTTCATTAACTGAACCATTTCAACTTTATCATCTCAGTCAGCTCAATTCTCTACTCAGACCTCTCACGGTCTAAACACAACACTAATCAATGACCTCCATATCGAGGACTCATGCTTAATATTTCCACCCACTAACTATTTTCAACTTTCATTCCACTCCGATGTTATAACTTAACCATATGTTCCACTCATTTATACCACTTTCTCGTAATCATAATCATTTAATCCTGGATGTCAAACTCAAAACACTATTACTTTACAGCTTTACTCACTTCCACTGAACACTTTGGAACGAATCAATTTCTGACCCACTTCACTATTAACTGATGGACTATTCAAAATGTCATACCATTCATATACAAGTCCTATTCACTAGGAATCCTTGACACTTAATTATCAAGTCACTTAAAATTAATTCCATTATTGCCACTACTTCTATAATTCACCACCAGTTGGTATATCAGTCTCTCAGAATATTCAAAGTTACCACAAACACTCATCCATACGTCATTTGTACTTACCCACAACAACATCAATATTGTGTATTTTCCACACACCTTCCACCATAAGTGGCATATATGATTACATATAACACTTCTCAATCTGCTTTACCAGCAAAACCAAGCTATTCACTTTTTGGTAATCAATTACAACTATAGTTCCCATCTATTAATACACGTTCGTACTTGACTCTATTTCAATTTATCTTTTCCTTAGGGCTAACAATTCACTGTTTTAACCTGAAATCTTGATCATCACTAGCCTTCCTAGAAGGACACTTACTCATTCTGTCAACTTTAACTCACGTTATTATCCATTTTTCATCATAAGACGGGGATTCCAACTAACTTGCTACCTCAATTAGAGACAAAATTTATTTCCTCAGACTTACTTTACACCCACAATAGTGCTTCACTATCACACTTCGAAGTTCTTACACACTAAGCCTCAACTCTTATATCCAAATCTGACATACTATTGTCCATTTACAAATATATAACCTCGCATCTTGCGTTAACCATATGGAAAAACTCTCCCAATACAGTGGGTAACAACATTCACAGGTTTAACCCCTCGAGCTCTTGCTGTCCTAAGGGCCCCAGATGTAATGACTCGCTGATCAGAGAATCCACCCATATGATCCATGCCGTAAAAACGACTTACTACTAGCTGTCCCAATTCTAAGGCATCCCCCAAATGTTTCTTCTTTGTGCATTCACATAAATTATCTCTACCATACTAACCGTTACACCAATGTGGAACACTTCCTCTTTTCTCATTACTCATATCAAATACTACTAGTCTCCGGGAACTTAACCCGCACAGAGATAGCTATACACTCCTGGCACATAGGCCCCACTGAGATCTTCCTACTATCAAATCATATTACATGCACCCAGTGCACAGAGAAATTTATACTCATAATATATCTGTATATGACGGCAAACCTGGTACTCTGTACACTCCAGGTCACACATGGACCCAGTCCATTTGGTGTCTGTATCACCTCTGTATATAACATCAAAACTATTTTGTATTACCACATGGGCTGCCCCCATAATCTTAGTAGTAATGGTATAATATACATCTATTACATATAAGTTAATTCATCTTACTCTCTCGTGTCATTCTTCTCACTGGTAGTTTACTTTCGTTTCGGTTACTCCTCTGACCTGGTTTATAACATAGTCACTGTTATAATAATCCACATTCTCTTCGTAATTTTGTACACGTTTTCTAACTCTTAATAGTTCCTTCTGTCTTGTTACCGTTCAATCCATAGTCCATTATCTCTTCCTTGCTTATTCTTCTCACAGATTGTTTACTCTTTCACTTTGACTGTTCACTTGCCATGGTTCATAACATAATTTCTATTCCATAATTCCTAAATTTTCTCAAAGTTCTGAACACATCTCACATCTCTTAGTATAATTTTCATATTTCCCATCACACAGGGATCTTCTAATCATTTCCATCGAATCACAGAGGACTACTTCACCTCAATCCTTGCACTGAAATTTACATTAACCCTTTGCACTCAAAACTACTCGTCCGTTCTTGCACTGACAATTATACCTCAGCTCACTAACAAATCTTATCATTTTCATCTTGTCATTACACATTAACTCCTTTGCTGACCACATAATTCCACACTCTCTGCACACTTTACACATCAGTTCTTTCGTTAACCTCTTACTCTCGCAATTTATTGTACTTAGTTCACACACTAACCACACGGTTTCACATTAGGTTGTACCTTAGCTCATTCTCTAATCATATCATCTCACCTTATTGTTATACAACAATAACTCGCAAAATCACGCCATCGTTCTAGTCCATTGCCTGCTACGGCTCACATAACATACGCTCAATACTGTAGAGCAACTCATCAATTTTCCTGATCACTTCCACCCTTGGTGGTTGTAGAATTTCTCTTTACCTTGTAAATACCTTTACTCCGTCTATCATTCCGTATCAAATACCAATATTTCCATAAGCGCACTACTATTAGTAGTACATATACATATACCAAAAGATCGTAATATCTTTACAATTCTCATTACTTTCGTACAAATGATTGTACATCTCAACCATCCTGTTCCTTTATCACTGATACGTCTGCCAATTTGAGTCGACATCCATTAACTGCAATAGTGCCTTCATGGTACATATATCTGGTGCCATCCATGGCGATTCCTTCACTTTTCCTTATACATATTCCACATAATAATATACACATAATTAGTTCACCTCTCTTGTGTTTAGTCAACACTGTCTCTTTATGGAATTCACTCCCATATTTCAATATCTCTCATATTACCAATCTACCAGCATCATACTTTCACGTGGTTCAAACCTCATAGGATTACTCATCAAATATTCTATTTGTTTCTCTGCTTGAACCATCCCAATTCATTCAAGTGCACCGCACTTGTCCTGGTCTCTTAACCGCTAATCAAACATGACGTATTTAACTCATACATACGCATATTTGTTCCCTTTTCTCAATAATTCCTCAGGTTCAAGACCTCTCGCCTTGATGAAGTCTATTCACCAATACCACTTGTACATAATTGTCTTACTATTCCACACATATACTTGGAATTTCCCAATCTCATAAGTTCATCTCTGTTATATGTGTTAGCATATGGGTGTCCTAGAGACAATCTTTTGATTAAATAAAGGACACTAGATATAGAGCTTTGTTTGTCGCAAATAAATGAAAGCACTATTTATTCAGTTTCATATTGTGTCTCGATATTACTGTTAATATTATATGAACGAACTGGATAAACCCCTTGGAATAGAACAGGTATCTCTTGAGTATCTGTGATGTGATCACGATCATGAGGATTCAAGGATATTGCATGTCTATTCCTAATTATATGTTCCTAGTCTAGAGACACTGAGTTTGGGGATCAGTGATCTCGAGTAAAGACTAGTACGACTTATCTACTTGTATATGGATACAAGGTAAAGACCTCATGAGCTGCAGATATGGAGATATCTTAGCTAAAGTCGTGGGTGGACCTATAAGAGTATAGCTCGCACTGAACAGACCCAAAAAGAGACTCTATGAGGAAATCTCACAGATAGTGTCATTAGAGTAATCTCTTTATGTTTGGGTATGTCTTTCCTTAGACCAGAAGTTATTACCTAGACTGTGTTCTTGAAGGCATGTTTTGATTGTATACCTCGTCTGCCTGAAACATGGAGACTCATAGGTATACTGTTGGACGTGTCCTTAAAGGGCACAGGGCTAGGGTAATAAGCTGAAGGAATTCGTCAAATCTCTGTGAGAGATTAGGTTATCTGTAAATCGGAGAAATCGGGATGACATTTACAGGGACTCGGGAATCTATGCATAGTAAAAGAGATCATGAGATGATCTGCCTTTAGAGTCAGTAAATTGAAGATTCCCTATTTCGAATAAAGCTTACCCTAAACCGCAGGGGTTGATACATTTCCTTACCCTAGGTTAATAGGAAGATAACCGAGACGAAGGGAAATACATACGGTAACCAAATATGTGCAATAGGTTGATCAAATCATTAATCTGACTAGTTCTGCGGCAACAAAGCATTGCTAGTGCTCTGTGTTGTCATTAATTGGGTTGTGGGCTTGTTGGGCCCAAGCCCAGTTATGTCAGAAGCTAAGTTGGACCTAATGGGTCACACACTAACACCTTGTAGTCATGATGGACTAGCTTTAAAGGTATTGGGCCTAATAATGGTTGTTAGCCCAAGAAGCTTTTTGGAAGCCCACCTAAATGGGTGGGTGGTGCATGGAGTTTAGTAATGGGCTTGGATAGTCCAAGCCATTACTAATTAATTTAATTAGTTAAATTTATAATCAAATATTTGAATTTCGAATTTTGAATTTGAAATTAGAATTTTGAAATTTGAATTTAGAATTTGAATTTCGAAATTCGAATTTTGAATTTGAAATTTGAAATTTGAATTTTGAAATTTGAATTTGGATTTGAATTTTGAAATTCGAATTTTGAATTTGAAATTTGAAATTTTGAATTTTGAATTTTGAATTTGAATGTTTGAACGTTTGAATTCAAATGTTTGAATTCGAATTTGAATTGGTTTTGAAAAGTTGTTTCATAACAAAAGGATAAGACAGGATCTTATTGGAGCATATTCCTTGGATCAAGAAGCATCTTTGGAAGCACTTCCTTGGCTGTTTGGTGTGCAAGTTTAAGTGATAAGAATGTCATCTTATCACTTAAAACAAACCTCCATTCAGATTTGGTGGTTGAGGGAATCAGTGGGTGAGTTGATTCAAATTTTGAATGCAACTACTCAATATATTTGGACCCTTTCTAGGGCTGAATTATACGCATGAAAAGTATATACTATATGATAGTTTATGAATTTAAGTTTAAATTATTTTGAACTTAATTTCATGTGGATAAGATTGGAGGTTGTTGGGAAAGTTTGTTTTGCAACAGCTCCACCTTATCCTCCCTAATCCATGCACAAATTTCAAATGTTTTTGAAATGTTGTTTTCATTTTGAATGATTTAAATCCCTCCTCCTCTCCAAGTGTGCGCATGACTTGTTCCTCACCTTAGGGTTTTGTGAAAACCTAACCAACTCTCCTCTATCTATGCACCATTCTGTAAGGTAGCTCACTACACCTTTCCAAACAGAATACCTAGCCTCCACCTTCACCACTTGTGCGCATAGCAAGCCTCACTGTGGTGTTCATCTGGTGGCTTTCAAGAAAGGGTTCTTGCATCATTGACGAACGGTGGTGTGGATCACCATTAGAGGGTTTGAACCCTTCAAGCCTGACTTCTGATCTCCCTGACTGATCAGGCCAAAAACAAGGTAACATCATGCTGTCTTAAAGCATGAACCTATGTGTGCATGTATGTTCCGCAGTAAAAATTTTGTTTTACACCTTACATGCATCGGCCTTCAAAGGCCAGTTTACTTTCAAGTGGTATCATAGCCCGGTTGTTTTACCATCGACGGGTGATGGTACCTTGTTTGTGAAAAGAGTTTTTCACGGTCAAAAATCTTTAAAGGGTTAAAGTTTAAATTCTGCATGTGGATTTTGAATCACAAATCCTTTAAAGTGTTAAAGTTTTTGTTTTTTATGAACATGAAAATTTGATTCTGTGTTCATAAAACATTATGCATCATGGTTTAGTTTCTTTTTCTTTATGAAAGTTTTAAAAGGAACACCCTTTTTGAAAGGGTAGATTCGGCCATGGAGGGTACTAAGAGTACCTTGAATGATTTCTTATTTTTCTCCATGAATTGTGTCATGTTTATATGCATGAAATTTGGTGACAAAATTTATCATATAGTCACCTATATGATTCGGCCATGTAGGGATTTATGGCTACATGCATGGTTTAATTTTGTTTTCTTTAAGAAAGAATTAACAAAATTTGAATTGAAATTGTTTTTAAATTCGGCCAATGAGAAATTTAAGATTATGAATCTTGATGCTATTTTGATGTTTAAATGTTAAATGTCAAAATACATGTGAAAATGTTGTGATAATATAATGTTTGTGTTTGCAAGTTTTGAACTTTTCAGGTACAAACAGGAAGGGGATGGTCATGGTGCCCGGATTTGAATTTTAAATTAATGTTTAATCGCGCATTTTAATTTACAAGTGTGTTTATAATTTAAATTTTGTAATTTTGTCCCTCCAAAATGTTATGGAGTTTCTTTAGTTATTTGTAATTAGAGAAATAGGCTAGTGGCGTATAGACGACAAGCGGTCGTTGCTTAAAGAAGCAAAAGGACAAAAGCGTGAGCACCATGGCTATCTCAATATAAACTTTTTATATGCATGTATGATTAGAACGTCTAGTATGCATAAATTGGGCAAACCGCGTTTTGTATGGTTATTATGTTTGTCCAATAACGACTAGTGTATACCGATAGATGTTTGACATAGGTAACGACTAGCATGATAACTTACAATATGCGTTTGATGGGACCTAATTAACCCCAAGATAAAAGGAACCCTTAAAAGGAATAAATAATTAAGCATATGATTACCTCTCACCACCAATGCTACTCAAAACTCTTCTACATAGTGGTGCTCCACAACTCAGTTGGGACCCACTATTTCGTTGGGCTAGAATAGTGTTTGAAGTGTAAGACACTTAGGGTGCTGGTTTAATGCTTAACTAAGACATAAGTTGCAGGCACAGCCGGTCTTATGTGCTTAGGGTAATGGTGCTAGGTTGGTTGCATGAGATGCACCACTAAGTGACAAAGAGTTGTCAACCTAATGTTAAGAGAGGGTATGGGATACTGTTGATAAAGATCAACCCTTTATTTAAATTAATCTTGCGGTCTCAGACGGAGGTTAAAATAAATAATCGCACTCTTAATCCCACTAAGGTAAAATCTAAAGTAGATTAACCCTAAGTCAAAAGGAAGGGTCATTGACTTAGATAAAATAGTGGGAGGGGCAAATTATTTCAAGTCTTTAATAATTTGCTTTTAACTACATAACCGTATATTAACTAAAACTATCTTTACATCCTTTTCAGCTTATAGTATGACTAATCCACTGTCACTGCGTTCAATACTCGATACGAATAAACTGACCGGTTCAAATTTTATGGACTGGTATCGGAACCTAAGAATAGTTCTAAGGGCCGAAAAGATTGCCTACGTTTTAGATGCTGTAATACCCGTAGCTCCACGGGAAGGGGAAGAAGGGTTTGCGGAATTTGATTTCGTAACCCATCAACAGCACTTGGATGACAATGTGATGGCAGTATGCATCATGTTGGCATCCATGTCGCCTGAACTGCAAAAGCAGCATGAGCATATGGATGCTCCCTCTATTATCGTACATCTCAAGGAGTTGTATGATATTAAAGGCAGACATGAGAGGTATGAGGCCTCAAGAGAACTGTTTTCTTGTAGGATGACTGAGAGCATGTCTGTTGCCAGCCATGTTCTCAAGATGATCGGGCTGATTGAGAAGCTAGGAAACCTAGGCTTCATCATGGATGCCGAGCTAAGTAATGACTTAGTCCTCACCTCACTTCCACCTTCCTTCAGTCAATTCATCATGAATTACAATATGCATGGGATGCAAGTGAGCTTGCCTGAGTTGTTAAGCATGTTAACAACAGCTGAAGTGTCTATCAAGAAGGATATGACACAGGCTCTTTTGATTGGTGGGCCTAGCAAGGCCAAGGGAAAGGTTAAGGAGCCTGCAAAAGGTGACCCCCTTAAGCCCAAAGGAAAATCCAAGAAGAAGAAGGGCAAGAAGAAGGGTAAGAAGGCACCTAAGGACAAGGGTGATGTTGAGTGCTTCCATTGTGGCAAGAAAGGCCACTGGAAGAGGAATTGTCCAGACTACCTGAATAATGTGAAGGACAAGAAGCATGGTGATGCTTCTGCCTCGGGTATTTTCATGATTGAGATAAATTATTCTTATGCTAATCCATCCTCATGGGTATTGGATACCGGAAGCGGTTCTCATATCTGCAATATGTTGCAGGTACTTAGGAGCCCAAGGAGATTGGATAGAAACGAGGTGGATCTCCGCGTTGGTAATGGAGCAAGAGTTGCTGCTCATTCAGTTGGAGATGCTGACCTTATTTTGCCTACGGGCCTTTTATTGCATTTGAATAATTGTCTTTATGTTCCGCATATTTCTAGAAACATTATTTCAATTTCTTGTTTAGAACAAGATGGTTATACTTTCAGTATTAGGGATGGTACTTTTTCTATCATTTTGAATGATATGGTTTACGGTACTGCTTCTTTAATAAATGGATTGTATGTGTTGGAAATGGGAAATGAAGTGCTCAATATAGATGTGAAACGACCTAGGACGGATAATCAATCTTATCTTTGGCACTGTAGACTAGGGCACATAAATGAAACAAGATTGTCTAGGATGCATAGAGATGGATACCTGGACTCCATGGATTTGGAATCCTATGGACAGTGTGAATCTTGTCTAGCTGGGAAAATGATTCAACAAAAGCCCAAAGGGCTTGAGAGTCATAGGGCTAGTGAGTTATTAGAACTCATTCATACTGATGTATGTGGCCCAATGTCTATTGAGGCTAGAGGTGGATATTCTTATTTCATTACCTTTACAGATGACAAATCAAGATTTGGGTATATATACCTAATGAGATATAAATCTGAAGCGTTTGAAAAGTTCAAAGAGTTTAGGAATGAAGTGGAGAAACAACGTGGCAAGATGATTAAGACATTACGATCAGATCGTGGTGGTGAATATTTGAGCCACGAGTTTCAGGGTTATCTGAGAGAAAATGGAATTCTCTCACAATTTACCGCTCCTTACACACCACACCAAAACGGTGTCTCCGAAAGGAGAAACAGGACCTTGTTAGAAATGGTTAGGTCTATGATGAGTGAGACTCAACTTCCAAAACCGTTTTGGGGATATGCCTTAGACACAGCGGCATACCTTCTAAATAGGGTACCGTCTAAATCTGTTCAGACCACACCATATGAGATATGGAGTGGTAAGAGACCCAACCTGAGTTACCTCAGGGTATGGGGATCGCCAGCTTATGTCAAAGCGTTGACATCAGACAAGCTTAGTGCTAAGAGTACTAAATGTCTATTTGTGGGGTATCCTAAAGGTACTAAGGGATACTACTTCTACTCCATGGAAGAACACAAAGTGTTTTTGTCAAAGAATGCTGAGTTCCTTGAGAAGGATTTGATCTCTCAAGGAGGCAGTGGGAGTAAGATTGATCTTGAAGAAGTGCAAGATCCACAAGAACAGATTGAGGAACCCGAGTCTGCTCCGCAGGCGACGTTCTCCAATGGAGAAGTAAACACACAACTCCGTAGATCTACGAGGGTCATCCATCCACCTGAAAGGTACGGGTTTGTGATTGAGAATCAGCAAACTGTTGAGGATGATGAACCAAGTAACTACGAGGAGGCGTTCAAAGATGTTGACTCCTCAAGATGGCTTGAAGCCATGGAATCTGAAATGGATTCGATGTATCAGAACAAGGTATGGACCTTGGTTCCTAAACCGCAAGGAATAGTTCCTATCGGTAATAAATGGGTCTTTAAAAGAAAGACTGATGCAGATGGCAACGTTCAGACCTACAAAGCTAGGTTGGTGGCGAAAGGGTATCGTCAAAGACAAGGAGTTGACTATGATGAAACTTTCTCACCAGTTGCCATGATCAAATCTATTAGGATCATGCTTGCAATAGCAGCATACCACGACTATGAAATTTGGCAAATGGATGTCAAGACCGCCTTCTTGAATGGGTTCTTGAAGGAGGAAGTGTACATGACACAACCTGAAGGCTTTGAAAACAAAGATCAGGAGCATATGGTATGCAAACTACAAAGGTCAATATATGGGCTAAAGCAAGCATCAAGGAGTTGGAATATACGTTTTGATGAAGTCGTTAAGAGTAACGGTTTTATCAAGAACGAGGATGAACCTTGTGTTTACAGAAAGGTTAGTGGGAGTAATGTCGTCTTCCTAGTGCTCTATGTAGATGACATATTGCTAATAGGAAATGACATCCCCACATTAAAAATAACGAAAGAGTGGCTTTCAGAAAACTTTACCATGAAGGATTTGGGAGAGGCAGCCTTTATACTTGGTATAAAGATCTATAGAGATAGATCCAAGAGGCTGCTGGGTTTATCTCAATCCACGTACGTTGACAAGATGCTAAAGAGGTTTAGCATGGAAGGGTCGAAAAGGGGTTTTCTTCCTGTCAGTCATGGGGTACACCTATCAAGGGCTATGTGTCCTAAGTCACAGCCTAAGAAGGATCGCATGAGTGGAATTCCATACGCTTCGGCTATTGGATCCATCATGTATGCCATGATATGTACGAGACCAGATGTCTCATATGCTTTAAGCATTACGAGCAGATACCAGTCAGACCCTGGAGAGGGTCACTGGACGGCAGTCAAAACCATCCTTAAATACTTAAGAAGAACTAAGGATGTGTTTCTGGTCTATGGTGGGGTTAATGAGTTGACAGTGAAAGGGTTCACTGATGCCAACTTTCAGAGTGACAAAGATGACTGCAAGTCACAGTCAGGATTCGTATTCACCTTAAATGGTGGGGCAGTGTCTTGGAAAAGTTCCAAGCAGGAGACAACAGCAGATTCAACGACAGAGGCTGAATACATAGCTGCTTCAGAAGCAGCTAAGGAGGCAGTGTGGATCAAGAAGTTCGTAAATGAACTAAGGGTGGTTCCAAGCGTGGATGAGCCCATACAGTTGCTTTGCGACAACACAGGAGCCATTGCGCAGTCAAAGGAACCTAGGTCTCATCAAAGATCTAAACACGTGCTCCGCAGATATCATTTGATTAGAGAAATCATTGATAGGAATGATGTAAAAATGGATTATGTTCCCACAAACGATAACCTGGCCGATTCTCTGACAAAGGCTGTTTCTCAGAGAAAACATGATAATCATTATGAGGCTTTGGGCATACGACTTAGGTCTGATTGGCTCTAGGCCAAGTGGGAGCTTGTTAGCATATGGGTTTCCTAGAGACAATCTTTTGATTAAATAAAGGACACTAGATGTAGAGCTTTGTTTGTCGCAAATAAATGAAAACACTATTTATTCAGTTTCATATTGTGTCTCGATATTACTGTTAATAGTATATGAACGAACTGGATAAACCCCTTAGAATAGAACAGGTATCTCTTGAGTATCTGTGATGAGATCACGATGTCGATCATGAAGATTCAAGGATATTGCATGTCTATTCCTAATTATATGTTCCTAGTCTAGAGACACTGAGTTTGGGGATCAGTGATCTCGAGTAAAGACTAGTACGACTTATCTACTTGTATATGGATACAAGGTAAAGACCTCATGAGCTGCAGATATGGAGATATCTTAGCTAAAGTCGTGGGTGGACCTATAAGAGTATAGCTCGCACTGAACAGACCCAAAAAGAGACTCTATGAGGAAATCTCACAGATAGTGTCATTAGAGTAATCTCTTTATGTTTGGGTATGTCTTTCCTTAGACCAGAAGTTATTACCTAGACTGTGTTCTTGAAGGCATGTTTTGATTGTATACCTCGTCTGCCTGAAACATGGAGACTCATAGGTATACTGTTGGGCGTGTCCTTAAAGGGCACAGGGCTAGGGTAATAAGCTGAAGGAATTCGTCAAATCTCTGTGAGAGATTAGGTTATCTGTAAACCGGAGAAATCGGGATGACATTTACAGGGACTCGGGAATCTATGCATAGTAAAAGAGATCATGAGATGATCTGCCTTTAGAGTCAGTAAATTGAAGATTCCCTATTTCGAATAAAGCTTACCCTAAACCGCAGGGGTTGATACATTTCCTTACCCTAGGTTAATGGGAAGATAACCGAGACGAAGGGAAATACATACGGTAACCAAATATGTGCAATAGGTTGATCAAGTCATTAATCTGACTAGTTCTGGGGCAACAAAGCATTGCTAGTGCTCTGTGTTGTCATTAATTGGGTTGTGGGCTTGTTGGGCCCAAGCTCAGTTATGTCAGAAGCTAAGTTGGACCTAATGGGTCACACACTAACACCTTGTAGTCATGATGGACTAGCTTTAAAGGTATTGGGCCTAATAATGGTTATTAGCCCAAGAAGCTGTTTGGAAGCCCACCTAAATGAGTGGGTGGTGCATGGAGTTTAGTAATGGGCTTGGATAGTCCAAGCCATTACTAATTAATTTAATTAGTTAAATTAATAATCAAATATTTGAATTTCGAATTTTGAATTTGAAATTTGAATTTTGAAATTTGAATTTAGAATTTGAATTTCGAAATTCGAATTTTGAATTTGAAATTTGAAATTTGAAATTTGAAATTTGAAATTTGAATTTTGAAATTTGAATTTGGATTTGAATTTTGAAATTCGAATTTTGAATTTGAAATTTGAAATTTTGAATTTTGAATTTTGAATTTGAATGTTTGAACGTTTGAATTCAAATGTTTGAATTCGAATTTGAATTGGTTTTGAAAAGTTGTTTCATAACAAAAGGATAAGATAGGATCTTATTGGAGCATATTCCTTGGATCAAGAAGCATCTTTGGAAGCACTTCCTTGGCTGTTTGGTGTGCAAGTTTAAGTGATAAGAATGTCATCTTATCACTTAAAACAAACCTCCATTCAGATTTGGTGGTTGAGGGAATCAGTGGGTGAGTTGATTCAAATTTTGAATGCAACTACTCAATATATTTGGACCCTTTCTAGGGCTGAATTATGCGCATGAAAAGTATATACTATATGATAGTTTATGAATTTAAGTTTAAATTATTTTGAACTTAATTTCATGTGGATAAGATTGGAGGTTGTTGGGAAAGTTTGTTTTGCAACAGCTCCACCTTATCCTCCCTAATCCATGCGCAAATTTCAAATGTTTTTGAAATGTTGTTTTCATTTTGAATGATTTAAATCCCTCCTCCTCTCCAAGTGTGCGCATGACTTGTTCCTCACCTTAGGGTTTTGTGAAAACCTAACCAACTCTCCTCCATCTATGCACCATTCTGTAAGGTAGCTCACTACACCTTTCCAAACAGAATACCTAGCCTCCACCTTCACCACTTGTGCGCATAGCAAGCCTCACTGTGGTGTTCATCTGGTGGCTTTCAAGAAAGGGTTCTTGCATCATTGACGAACGGTGGTGTGGATCACCATTAGAGGGTTTGAACCCTTCAAGCCTGACATCTGATCTCCCTGACTGATCAGGCCAAAAACAAGGTAACATCATGTTGTCTTAAAGCATGAACCTATGTGTGCATGTATGTTCCGCAGTAAAATTTTTGTTTTACACCTTACATGCATCGGCCTTCAAAGGCCAGTTTACTTTCAATATGTTCATTTTTCATAGTACTGCAAAGTTCGTCTATGCTCATATTGTACATATCATAAATTGTACACCGGTGTTGCTTATAATACACTTTTCTCCTGACTTTCATCGAAGCCAGATATAATATTTAAATTTGTTTTCCTTATGCCTTCTAATATTCATACTTGACTTACTGTCGTCCTTTGTCCATGGAGCAGTTAACACTGTAGCCACAACATCAGGCTAAATACTCACATACGGTGCTTCAAGGTTACTACGCAGGCTTCTTACGATGACCACACATGTAACACAAAGGAATGGGTTGATCAGACCCACACTAAGGAATTACATATACAGTAATCGATAAGAATCTACATACAACTATGTAGCACATGACACATCTATATATACTATCAGAGTTCCCTAACAAAACTGCTCTGATACCATAAAATGTAACATCCCGTTGTACACCGGTATTGTTAACATTAATTATGATATTAAGCGCAGTTACAATCACAGCAATTCATTTATAAAAATGAGAATAAACTTTTTCCGATTATTACGCGAACAGTAAAAGTATAAAAAACGTAATAATAAAAAGTTGTGATCGTAACTGAAACACTAGCGGAAGACTTACTTAACTATTTATACACTTTATTTTATCACATACAAGATACTAAGGGGTCCCCATAAACCCACTTAGCCAATTCCTCACTTTTTACGTTTTTACCACTTAACCATATTTGCTAATTTATTTTTCTACGATCACAAAAAAAAATCCAAACTTAGACTCTAGGTTATCTTTTTTCCTCATTCAATTACCTTTCTAACAAGTTATCCCACACTCGATTCCGAGCTCGTGAGCTCCGGTTATCGCCGTTTGAAGTTGGACAAACAACATTGCCTACCAACTCCAAAATAGCCTAAAACCTCCAATCTTCACGGAATAAACTGCACCTAACCGGCCAGCCACTATCTCTCAAACTTTTATACCATAAACTAGACACCTCAAACTTCGATTTGATATATCTTATGCTTAATTTGACCAAGTAACGAAGCGGGAATTAATTTCTCAAAACTGCTTCAAATCTGCCCAGTAAACAGGACAGAACAGGGCAGAAAATGACAACAGCCCCCATGGGCTGCGCACACCACCAATGATCCTAGGCTTTTGACACAACGTAGGGGACATCTTAAGCTTCAAAATGGCGTATGGCACATCCCAATCGGACCACTATGGAGAGAGATACGCTCTCCCAAAGTTCACCCAAAAACTGCCAATTCTACAGAAATTTCGCCAGAGTTTCCTTTGTATTTCCTAAAATCCCCAAATTTGCATAAGCTGTTTAACACCACTAATACACCTGAAATCCGGCAAAATCCAATGGGTGGCACACACAAGGGCCAACAACGCCTTGAGGCACTTACAACCCAATCCAATACACACTTAAAACATAAACAATTTCATGCATAAACCAAAATGCGGGTAATCATAGACTTACAATAGGCCTAAAGCCCTTCCATCATAATGCATACATCCATGGTACATTTACAACACTGGATTACATTTACATTTACAACTTTAACTTTAAACTACAAATATTTCCATATTACAACTTCACTTGCCAAATAATTCCATAAACTAAAATAACATGAAAGCTAAACTATGCACCACTGCTCCACTCGTCATCATGCGGGCTTCCCGCCCGCTGCTCCATATCCACTGGTACATCCTGAAATAATGCCCCGAGACGGGGTGAGATATACGGATATATCTCAGTAACCAAGAGGTTCTGGAGAAAACTCCGCCCAATGGTTCACTTCGATGTATATCAATAATATAAAACAACACCACTGTTATAAAACGGGATAAAGCAAGGGATTTAGAGAAAGGGGGAATATATCAGAACAACTACGACATGCGGGATGGTAGCTACCAATACCACGCCATGTCCTCGACTATATGCCTATGGGTACTACCCCTGGCGTGTTCATAGAACAACCCACCAAGGTACCCCTTCCAACCATATACACCCGAGACAACCTAGTGTGCTCCTATCCGGATAACACACCACGACCCTAGGTCAACTGGAACTCCCTCTCGGAGACCTATCCAGTGGCAGTCCGGAAACACTTGCCCGAAGGCTAAAAATATCTACTGGCCAGAGATTTGGTACATAAGTACCCACTGTGATAATGCACATGCATGCACATGCATGCTCATGCTGTTCTACACTACTCATACACACTTCCTACCGTTGCCATCAACTAACAAGGTGGAACACAAAAGGGGAACAAGCCCCAGTACCAAGAGGTTACCTTTCTTTTTCCTTTCACTGAGCTCCGCAGAACTCCACTTACAGCTTGATTCACAGGGAACGCCTACACAGAGGACAATTCCACACACTTAGAACTTTGAATCCACTCATGAATTTCAACATAACATGTATAACCCACATCACTTACCTCAATCCACTTGATCCAGGACCAAGGGCAATCCACTGTTTCACTGTTCCAAGTTTATATCCACGTACGACAACCTGTACAACCATGCACAACCGTCAGTTTCAGTCAAAATACGTCAAAACGCGAAAACGTCAGATTTCCTCTCCCCTCCACTAAGGGTTCGGCCAAGGAAGTGTTATTTTGGGTTTTATTTTTCTAAATTTTCTTTCTCATTTTATTTCACTTACTTAGGTTACCCAAAGGCTAGTTCAATCGCCGTTTTTCGGTTTTACGACTTTTACGCAACATTTTGCGAAATATCACACTTTAGGCACATTTTGCCACTTTCAACACTTGTTATTTTTACATTGATCCTTCCACATGCCAATCACCACACAACCAATCTAATAACTTTTCCATCACACAACACTAAAGTGTTCTAAAACATCAATTTGCTCAATTATACATCAATGGCCGAATCTTGGTTAGCCAAACCAAGGATTTCCACTCAATTCCTATGGTCCACCACTCACATAATCACTTCATATCATCATATAATCACACTACAATTCACTATACCACACATTAACACCAAAACTCAAAAATCCACTTCATGCACCAATTTTTTTTCTAAGTTAAAATTCATTTTTTTTGCTTAAAATTTTCATTGCATTTCTAGCATTAATACATCATTCTAAGACATTATCATCTAATAGACATTTTCCATTTGAGCTCTCTAACACAACATATCACAAAATCCCTCTTTAGGGTCCATAATCCAAATTCAAAAATCAACCAATGAAATGTTGAAATAACTTACCCAATTGCAAGGTATATGGCTCCTCCTAAGCATACTCCACCATTGGAGCATGGAAAAGCTTCATGAACACCAAAAACTCTCAAAATTTCGGATCTGATTTTGGTGCAGATCTCCCCAAATACGCGGTTTCAAGGCTCAAAAGTGGTACCAATGGGTTCAGAAGGTGTTTTCCATCAAGATTCAAGACAAGAATCGTCGAATTCGGTGGAGAAATGGCTAAGTTATGGCCAAAGGAAAATTTGCACAAAGAAGGTGAAGATGGGGATGTATGGTGCGCATGGAAGAAAGAGAAGAAAGTGGGGAGATGATGAATAGTGATAAAGTGAGGTGGCTTAAGTGAAACTTAAGTGGGCGGGTCCCACGCAATTTAAAACTCATCCGAATTTCTCTCTGATTTCACTAAACGTCCGTAAATTTAAAACTTATTTAGAAATTCTAATTTTTAACATTGACCATTGTCCCTTAATTATACTTTATCAGATGAATCCGGAGTTTTCCGGTCATTCGGAGAAAACACTATTTTAAGCTATTTCGCGCGCCGTTGGCACGCTTCTCAAAACTGACTTAATTCCATCGAATATTATCAGAAATCATATTTCCTATTTCTATGGACCATTTAAAATCAATATTTGAAACATAGAGCTCAAAATTCCACTGGCACGTTTTACGGTGCAATCTGACTGCGGTATTTTTACCCGCGAAAAACATTATTCATTGATTTTTCTGAAACTTGCCTATCCACTCAATTTTTCGTTATGAATCCATTTCCAGGCTTATTTTTATCATCCGAGACCTTCTGCTCAATTTTTATCTTCCTAGGGTTGCGTGTTGGCTAATTACCGTTTTGCTTTTTCTTTGTATTTTGGCCTATCCTTTGGGATTTTCGCTAATCCATCACTTGATTACTCACTTAATACTTTAATAACTTAATTTAAAATTGTGAGGTGTTATATATTCAACAGTCTTGGAGGTTGATTGTTTGCATTCCCTCCTCTTCCATGACCAGCATTGTTGTTTTCTACCATCTCTTGAGTTGGTTGTAAAGGTATGTCCTTAGAATCTTCCCAAATGATCTGTCTAGCAGCCTTCCTTAGTTTCTTTTCGTTCCTTGCAATTTCAGAATCAATTACAAAGTCCTTAGGCGGAAGTCTGCCTCGCATAAAACTCAGGAAAATTATTAGTAGCACCTGAACAAAACAAAACAAGATAAAAAGAATAAAAAAAATCCAATCTCAAGAATCAATGGTTATTTGTAATATTGAATTCTCAATCCCCGGCAACGGCGCCAAAAACTTGTTGCGAAATTCGGCAAGTGTACCGATCGCACAAGTAATAAAGTAGTAAGTAAGATCGCCTCCACAGGGATTGTAAAACAGTTACTACGATAACCAGTCCTCTTAAGTTAGATGAATCGATTGTTGTTTAACAAATATTGTAACTTAAATTAATTGAAAAGTAAAAGACTTGTTTTTAGATTTTTGTGAGAAAGAATAAAATAAGAATGTGAATGAATGTTTTTGTAAAAGATGTGAGAAAATACTGTAGCCGGGTACATTCACCAAATGATCCCAATTTTACTCTGGATTGATTCACAATATTTATCGAAATTAATAACTCAGACAAATTATCATCTTTAGAATAATTAGTTAGATCCCAATCCCTTGGTGATCTAACCCTTTAATTCAATTGGAACCCTAATCCCTTAGTAATCCCGCATGAAATTAAGCATTATGCAGATAAATCCAACGACTGCGATTTATACAAGTCTATTCCTAGAACATGCATAAATCGTCATCTTTATCTCCTTTCAGAATCAGAATTCCAACATTCCTATTGCAAATCTTAATCTCCAGAATATCATCCCCTATTAGGTTGATCCGATCTAACAGAAATAATATCAATACACACAAGATAAAGATGAAGTATATTAAAATCAACACATAAAGTGATTCAATCCTTCGTACCAATAGTTCACAAAGGGATCATGACCCTGACTACAGAAAATAGATCTAGCCAATCAACATCATGATCGCTGATATGAGATTCAACATAAACTCAAAATAAAAGAGAAAGAAAAAATACAAGAACTGGACGACGAACACGAAGAACGACTTCCTCTCCTCTCCAAGCCGGATCTGCTTCAGGTATTTGTGTCTGTATTTCCTCAAGGTGGAGTCTCTTATTTATAAGAGACTTTGACCTAATTCTTCAAATTCAAATCTCCAATCTTTCGCGCCTCTCACGCTGGCAGCGCCATTCCCGCGCTGTGGGCGTGGGAGCCTCTGCCATTTTTTCTTCCCCCACACTGCAAGCGCGGGGGCTTCTGTCCAATTTGTGCTTTCTCACGCTGTGAGCGCCATTCCCACACTGGCAGCGTGGGATTTTAGTTTTGCTTTGTCCTCTTTTGACTTCATTTTATGCATTTTTCCTGTGAAATCAATATAAAATCAGTATAACACCTGATATTCAGATATTGGACAATTTTAACAGTTATTCTGTCTTTCTTGCATCAGATTGAGTCACATTCTTCCTCTTTTTGTCTTATAATTCCTTATATGCTGATCGCATATCAGAAGGGCTTTTGAAATAAAGGACTTTTTATGTATTATATTTTTCAAAAGAATTTTTTTAAAAGGTAAAATTATTTTACGTTTGGATGTATGATCAAAAAATTATTTTTATATAAAATAGTCGTTTAGAAGTTAAATTAAAAAAACATTTTTAATATCATATTTCAAATACAATCTAATATAATAAATTTTTCAAAATGCCGTAGCTTTGCAAAAGAGTCGTTACATTTGACAATATAATCAACTACTCCATTGCCTGCCAAGTCATCTCCACCATCCCCGATGGCCACCGTTCCATTTTCTCAGACATTTTTCCTTCCCTTAAGTTGTTTATTTTTGACCCGGCGGGTCACCGATTTTAGTAAAACCGGCCAGTTTATTCCGGTTCACATCAGATAACACCTATTTGTTTGCATGTCCGATCCATTACTTTACCCGGACCGGTCGGTCCGACCTGGCTATTCCAGTCCGGTTTTTATATCACTTATTAAAACTTTTGATTCCTAACATGTTTACAATTAAGGGTGTAAATGAGGCAGATGATTTTTCAGGGACATACAGTTTAGCTTGCTTTTAGACTGACTTGGCTTAATCTATTTTTAAAAGTAGTAAAGGCTTGAGGATACTTGTTTAGAAATCACGCCACAAACTAATTTTAGCAAGCTTGGCCTCTAAGCCTTCATGTCTTACTCATATTTTTTAATATATAATATTTTATTTTTATTTTTAATAAGATAATATCTTATTATTTTTAATTAATTAATTTATTGTTATTTTTTCAATAAAATAATATCTTGTTATCTATCTTGTTAATTTTTAATAAAATTATATCTTATGATTTTTTTATTTTTATAATATTTTTGCAATCTTATCTCTTCTCATTTGGCAAACAAATATTTTTTTACCCTAAATTCCTTTTATGTCACCGCTCTTATCCCTTCTCTCATTCACCAAATTTTGTTACTCAAGTGTCTCTTTCTTAACTTTTGTTTTCTTCCAAATTATCTGTCACTTACCATCCATCGACTCTCAAGACATTTGCAGCTGATAGTAAGTCCTCATTCTTTGTACTTTTTGTTCTTTTTATGTCTCGTTGATAAAATTGCTTCTTTCCAAAAAAATTATTTAAAAAATAACGTATTATTTCACTTATGAGTGTTGTATGTATCTACATATCTTTGTAAGCATTCTACTTCTTTGCCATTTTTTATTTTTTACTTCTAGCAACATAGTCAAATTATTAATATTTTGGTTTATTGTGTGCATAGAAAAGAAATATTTCTCATCAAGTTAAACACACAAAAGAAACAAAATAATTATAACCAATATTTTACTGAGAGCAACATACCATTTTTTGAAGGCTTGATAAGCCTAGACAAGCTTTATATTTTTGAAATATAAGTCATACCAAGCTTATAATTTAGCTTATATGAGGCTAACAAGCCAAATCAAACTTGAAATAATTTACACAAATCTAACCCAGACTAAAAGTCTGCTTTGTTCTGACTCATTTACACCTCTGAAATGAACAAACATTTACATAAAAAATGAAAATTAAGAAGTGTTTTGTATATTTTTTATATTATTAATTAACATTTTATTTACAATTATAAAAATTTCATGCTATTTTATTTATTTCAGATTTCTACAAATTTGTAAAGAAAATACTAAAAGCAATTATTTTTCATTATTTCTTCATTATATCTTAAAGATAAAAAATAATATGAAAATAATATATGTGTTATTTAATTATAAATAAAATATATCAATTAAAAATAGAAAGTAAACAAATTATCATCGAAAATATAACAACATATGAATATTTAGTTTATTTCAGTCCTGGCTCAAAAAGTCTACAGCACGTGAGTAGACTTTTAGAGGCCTTCAGCTTGGTTTATTTTGGCATAAGTTGATCTATTTTAAAAATAGTATATGTTTGAATTTATTAAAAGACTTATTTAGAAATCAGGTCACAAGAGGCTTTTGGTAGGCCTGACCTCTAACTCTTTAGACCCCACTCATATTTTTTGATAAATAATATTTTATTTTAATTTTTATAAAACAATATCTTATTATTTTTTAATAAAATAATTTCTTATTATTTTTAATAAAATAATATTTTATTATTTAATAAAATAAAATCTTTATGATTTTTTAATTTTTTGCAATCTTTCTCTTCACATGTGGGAAACACATTTTTTCTTAATCCTTAAATTCCTTTATCGCCACTTCTCTTCTTTGCCAAATTTCGCTACTTTTCTGTCTCTTTCTTAACTTCTTATACCTTTCAAACCATTCATCACTCACTATAGACTTTTAAGACTTTCGAAGTTGATAATAAGCAGTGTTTTAAAACCCGACTCAGACTGACAAGGTTAACCCGGGACTTGGTGACCCGATGGGTTCCCGGTCCGAACGGGTAGTTGGACCGCTTCTACAGTCAACCGGATTGGACCGGTTGACCCACCCGAAACCCGACGACCTGGTTGACCCGCGTTAGACCGGTTATTCTTTTTTTTTGGTATAATTTTTGTGTTGATAAGAACTCTTGAATTAAATCAATTCATATTTTATGATGAATATGATTAAAAGTAAGGTGAAAATAATAATGTATTTTAGATTAGTGCTTTTCGTTTATGTAATTTAGTTGCATCTTATAATGATCTCATGAAGTTAAGTGATGATAAATACTGATGGTCTCATGATCTCATCTCAACAGTAGATACTTGTTTTTAGTGTATATTTCATGCATACTATTTGTTATCATGATTAACTTATCTGTATCATGTCAAGCACAAAAGGTACATTTAACTTATATTGCAATTTTAATCCATTATTAGGATATGAAAAGAGCTAGAAGCTTAGAAATATATAATATTTGCTATTATTGAAAATCAATTTATTTTTTGAAGCTCATTGATAGTTTTTTTATGTGAATTTTTATTAATATAAGTAATATTATTTTTAACATGTGAATAGTAAATCCGGTTCAACCCGGTTGAACTAGTGACCCAATGACCCAGTATCTCGACCGATTCGATGACCGGTCCGAGTTTTAAAACACTGATAATAAGTCTTTATTCTTTGTAATTTTACCATATAACTTTTAATAAAATAATATTTTATTATTTATTAAATAATCTTTATGATTTTTTAATTTTTCTAATTTTTTGCAATCTTTTCTCCTCTCACGTGGCAAACACATTTTTTCTTAATCCTAAATTCCTTCATCGCCATTTCGCTACTCTTGTGTCCCTTTCTTAACTTCTTATACCTTTGGGACCATCCATCGCTCACTATAAACTCTCAAGGTTTTCGCAGTTGATAATAAGTCCTTATTCTTTGTAATTTTTCCTTTTTTTTTTGCCATTGACAAAATTGTCTCTTTCCAAAATTTTCATTAAAAAATAACAAATTATTTGACTTATGAGTGTTGTATGCATCTTGTTCTTGTTTGTTGAATATGTGTTTATGTAAGTAATTTATTTATTTTACTTGTTTCTCTTTATTTGTTTATTTATTTTACTTGTTTCTCTTTATAATATCCTTTCCCTAATTAAATTGTCAATATTTTACAAAGTAATTATAACCAATAATTTACCGGATGCAATGTATTATTTTTAAAGATTTATAAGCTACATGTTCAATATTTATTTGTATAAAATAAAATAAAATATGTAGGTTAGGACAAGCTTTGCAAATTTTAAAAATAAGTCAGATTAAATTTATAATTTAACTTGTTTCACTTGTTTATATAGACATAGCTCATTAAAAGTAAGTCTGAGTTGATCTGTCTAAACACTTCCGTTCAAACATATGATTTTCGTCTAGTCCATTTTCAACAGCAGTGGGATCAATAAATAAACATACATAAAATGAGAAACTAAAAATACATAGAAATGAATGGTTTAAAAAAACAAAAATTAAAGGATATGTTTTTATCATGTAGATAGTATTGTCTTGTGTAAATGGGGAATACTTTTATCCTGAGGAGAGAAGAGTTGTCTTCTACTCAAGATAAAAAAGTGAGACCAACAACTAAAAAATAAAAAAATAACTTGGCATGAAAAGAAAAATAAGAATAAAATCTTGTCTCACCTGAAAGAAAAAAATGGTTTCATTAAAAAAAAGGAAAAAAATATATTAGTTCAAATTTGGATGAATGTGTAACCTGAGATAAGATTTTTTTTATTCTCAAAATTAAATGCTTCAATAAGAAAACTATTTTTTATTTATTTTTTAAAATTAGAAGGTTAGTACAAATTTTATGAGATTTTGTGAGTTTGAGTATACAATTTTTTTTTTTTTTTTTGTGACCGAGAATCATGAAGCGCGTGGCATACATGCCTGTTTTTGTAGAGTCTGAGTGGGCCCCACAGTGCATACTAAGATGGTCTGTCTTTCTTAGTGCCTTTTGCATTGCCGATCAAGATTCCTCTCCCTTTCTATCTTTCTCTCTCTCTCCTATTTCAGTTTCTATCTCTAAAGTTCTCTTCGTCCCTCTTAAAAAAAAATTCACTTCTGTGTCAATTTTTTCTTGCTGAAATCCAAGTTCTAAGCGGTCACCGCTGATTCACTGCATCCTCGGTACTCCAAATTTCCCAACTTTATTAAATTCTATTCCTTTTTTGTTTTATTTTGTGTTCCCTCTGGTTTTTTCTTTTTTTGGAGAATTTTGTATATTTACATGAACTGTACTATTTTGTTTTCCTATTCTGAAGGTGGGTTTTCTTTCATTTCCTTTAAAGTTGCCTCCTTTTGTATCAAATTTGATTGCTTTCTTCAAAGCACCATGCTTTGCATGGGTTGTGAAATTTTCATTCCCTTATTGCTATTCACCTGTTTCAATGCCCCAGTAGTTTTAGCCGCAGAGTTGAGGTTATTTGGATCATTGGGTTGTGATGGGTTACATGGTTTTGGTTCTTGTTTCTGTGCTAAAAGGGGATGTGGTGGTGGGAGGGTAGGTTGGTGAAGTTTGACTGTGGGAATAATCATGGGATTCTCTTGCCTCTTTGCCACCAACTTTTGTGTTCTACTTTTATTTTTATTTTTTAATCTTTCTGATGATACACATAGTGTCATCTGTTTTAGTGTGTGTAAAGGCAGCATTGGTGGGAGCATGTTATCTTTCTTCTTTCCCCTTTTCCAGATAAGCGAACAAAATTGCTTGTTAGTCAGATTAATTTCTATTTGCTTTTTTGTCAAGATGTATATTGATGGAGGCATTTCATAGTTATAACTATTAACATCTTCTTCATTTGTTTACACTTGATGCTAGTGAATATTATAATGTTTCAGAAGATGCATTCTGAGCTGTAATTTTTTTGTCTGTTGTTACTGGGTTTCTTGTATTTACTACTTGGTATATAATCAATTTATTGTATCCGTAATATATTTAATATTGAATCAATTTGCAGATAGAAGTCCTAGACCAAAATCTAAGGCAAGGTCTGGGCTAATGGGGGCCTCAAGCTCCAAAATGGATGATGATAAGGCACTCCAACTGTGCCGTGAAAGGAAGAAATTTGTTAGGCAAGCACTTGATGGACGTTGCACTTTAGCAGCTGCTTATGTTTCATATGTCCAGTCACTGAAAACTACAGGAACAGCTCTGAGAAAATTCACTGAACCTGAAGCACCAATTGAATCTTCCCTATACACTTCAACTAATGCAACGCCAGAGCCACATGCTTTTACTGAGAAGACTATGTCCCAATTCTCATTCTCTTCGCCATCTGTGTCACAACGCATTGATACAACTGAAAACTTTTCTCCAACTCCCTCTCCTCCTAGCTCTAGTAAGTTCCAAGCAAGTCATATGAAATTTAGCACTAGTTCTTCTAAAAGGGTTGAAGAAAAACCACCGGTACCTGTTATAGGAAGAGTATCGTCATTAGGTACTCCACAAAATCCCACCCCTCGTTCTACTGAAACATCAGCATTTGAAGATTCTTCTCTTCCAGTTGAAAACCCACCATGGGATTTTTTCGGTCTTTTTCATCCTATTGACCATCAATTTTCTTTTCAAGAAGGGAAGGGCATGCACCAAGATATGAGGAATGCTAATGATATTACACAACTAAGGGAGGAGGAAGGAATTCCTGAGTTGGAAGATGATGAAGAGAAGGTTTCTTCTCTTGGAAGAGAAGACTATCATCAGGACTCTGAAGATGAATTTGATGATGAGCCTGCCTCAGATACCCTAGTCCGAAAATTTGAGAATTTTAATAGAGTTAATGACAGTGTTCAAGCCAATGGATTACCTGCCACAAATAAGCCTAAGACTGAGGGTCTAACTTCTGAAGTTGACTTTGTGAATGGGGAGAAGGGGAACTCTCATGATGTATCATCATTAAAGACAGCAACTACAGTAGCCGTGCCTCCAACCGAAACAAATAAATCAATGGAGAAAGAAAATCACACTGAAAATAAAGTTGCCCCTAAGGATTTCTTTTCAAGCATGAGAGATATTGAAATCCTCTTTGTTAAAGCCTCTGAATCTGGTAAAGAGGTTCCAAGAATGCTTGAAGCAAATAAATTGCACTTTCGTCCTATATTTCCAGCAAAAGAAAGTAATTTTTCTGGATCTCTATTTTCCATTTGTTTCTCTGTGTCGGGTCATCATTTGGTGAATATTGAAATTTGTCAGTTCTTTGTAGGATTTGGATCCCCTCTTGTGAGTTTTGACAGGGTCATGTAGAGAGATGTGACGATTATCCTCGACAGGACAAAATTTATAGGGCCTGTACTGGGTCTCTGTGTGTATCACTCTCTTTACATGTGAAAAAGTCACATGAGAGCATCCAAATCCATTGCTAGAAATTTACTAGTAAAATAAAAATGATGAGGTTTCTTATGACATGTCCTTTTCCTTATAGTTTGCAAACTATGTCACTTCTGTAGGCTACATTTGATATACTATACAGAGTATAGACACTTAACTGAAAAAAATAAGTAAAAAGACATTTGCCCTATAGGCTATGGTCAGTTCCTGCTTTGATGTCTGTTACTGAGATCATGATGCATTTTTAACTTAAACAAGATAATTCTTAATTGTAACAGATGGTTTTGTGGCATCCTCATTTTTGAGGGCATGTTTCTCATGTGGTGAAGACCGAAGTCAAGTTCCCGAGGGTACTTTTCTCAGTCCTTTTGCTTTTGATTTTTCTTGTTACTAGGACTTTGCCTATCATCTTGTCTTATCTGCCATATTTGTTAATACGATTCATGTTACTAACCTTGTGCATATCTTGGTGTTTAACTACTTTCTTTGAGATTGGAAGCTTATGAAATACTCTCTATCTATAGTCATGCTGTTTGTAGAAAGCTGTTTCTGAAATTCTATATGAAAGCTGTTTCTGAAATTCTATATCTAATTTATTCGTTAATCTTCTCAGAACCTGCTCAAGACTCAGTGAAGTACTTAACTTGGAATAGGACAATGTCGTCTCGATCCTCTTCGTCCAGAAACCCTTTGGGAGCAATCTCAAAAGATGATATAGATGACCTTACTAATAATCTCTTTGATAATTTCTGCATGATCTCTGGAAGTCATGCATCAACCTTGGATAGATTATATGCATGGGAAAGAAAGCTCTATGATGAAGTCAAGGTACTGTATGCTCTGTATTTCTTATCAACAATTACAGATTTTTTTTGTATTCGGGGTATGTTATGTTTTGATAATAGGATGTTGCAGAAGTCATGTTTTGTATGTTAGACTAAGCTTTGAAGTTATTTAATTAACAATTTTTTTAAGCAAAAAGGTACATGCCATAGGAAGATAAAGGATATTGTTAGAAATGTTATAAGAAAGTATGAAATTATTCATGTGCCTTCACCTAACAGTTTAAATATTTGGAATACTGGGTTCATGACATGATATCTAGTGACTGAAGAGAGGCAATCCAAACTGTTCATACCCAGTGGACCCACAGCCTGGCAGTGAATTTTTTTTGTGCCATTGTTTTAAATCCAGTTTGCCAACCTTCCTCTTTTGTGTCACTTTCCGGTAGATAACCTGACTGCTGTCCACCATCATCAATCACTTTTCCCGTGTCTTTTCTAGCTGGTGACTGTATCACCAAACTTGCCTCCATTTGCTTGGTCATCCACTGAAGACCTAGTTCCAAAGGCCCCTTCATATGCCCTCACACGCATCTCCAAGTTCCTGCATTTCAACGCATGCTTACAGCAGCTCCGATTCCTTCACTGAGAACGAGAATGAAGTATTATATTATGAATAAGCCCTAAAGAAGGGGGCAGGATCTCTCCTAAAAGAAAGAATGGACCTCGAGCCTGTCCTACTTATTCTTCTTTT